>CM045737.1:1023496-1135996 GCA_024760905.1 Plotosus lineatus | reverse complement strand
TGTGATATCATTAACTACTGATTAATCTACGCAATCTCTAATTTATTGTAATGCTTGGATATCAGCTGGCTTTTACATCTACAAGTATGTAACAGAAGAAATACTGTTGTCATATTTTATATACATACACACACGTGTATATATATATATATATATATATAGGTAAGGTAAGTCTGTTGGGTTTTTACACTCAAGCCTCGTGGCTCATCAAGCCGGTGCTTATCCCCGGTTTCCGTAGCGTGAAGCGACGAGGAGTTCAACTCCCCCTGGATGGGACGCTAGTCCATCGTAGGCTACCTTCCCAGTATATTTTACTGGTAGCCATTTATACTGCTGGGTGAACAGAGGCACACTTGTGGTTGAGACCTTGTCCAAGGATCTTAGCACAGTGAGGGTCTCAGTGGGATTCGAACTCACAACCACCCGATCATGAGCGCAGCACCCTAACCACTACGCCACCGGCCCCACATATATATATATATATATATATATATATATATATATATATATATATATATATATATATATATATATATATATATATATATATATATATATATATATATATATATATATATATATATATATATATATATATATATATATATATATATATATATATATATATATATATATATATATATATATATATATATATATATATATATATAGCAGAAAGCAGCAATTACACCAGAGCTTAGTTCTGAATCCAGTAAGAAGATTACAGTGTCTAACAGTCACAGAGTCTCACAGTCTGACTGTGTGGCTTAGTGTGCACTGAGAAATGCGCTCCAGTCTGCATCATGGCGTTTAGACTTACCCTGCACTCAAACTGTTCATCAATCATTATCATTTATCACATGTCACAAAACCCATTACTTCCATCTGCTCTGCAGTGAAGCAGAGGTTTGCTGATGTACAGAAACTGAGAAAATAAAAGGAGAAAAGGCTTACTGGAAATAAACCAGTTTATAAGTTGTTGATTTAAAAAGTGCAGCGCATGAACAGAAAGAGAGATGGAAGCCTAAATCACAGGCCAAGTCCAGTCAGAGCAGGGTATAGAAAAGCAGTATTGCAGATTAAAGATCAAAACAGATTCAAGATTGTTAGAAAAGCTGTATGACCATTTCATAGCATTTTTATCAGGTTTAATTATTTAATCATGTATTTATTTTGTGACAATTCAGAAAGATGAGAAAAGTTTTCAGGAAATGTGATCAAAGTCTGTCAGCATCTGAATGAAGAAAGATCACAAGGAGAGTTTGAAGTTGTTACAGTTTATTTACAGATCGCTCGCTTGGGACAACATCCACTGTTGCAAAACTTGGGACCTCACAATCAGAACCTGGCTTCAGGGCCTCCACTCGTACCCACGGGTCCTGCTTTCCTGGTCTGACGCAATCTCGAACAAACGGCCCAGACGGCAGCACAAACACCAGCAACACGCAGCACAATTTCATAATCACTCAGAAATAAAACATTTCAAATAAAACATGCACTGAATCTGGCATTGTTCTTACGAGACAAGTGAACACGGTAATATCATTCAATTCCTTAAATATAATTAAAATGTAAATTCACAAAGTTCAATGAATTAAGAGTTGATTAATTTGGACATGTGTTCAGTTTATTGCTCCGATTTAATGTTCTGTAGACCATCAACAGACTGTAACCTTCTGATGACTGAAAGCTATGTTTATGTTCAGGAGAGGGGAATTTAATGTATTATTTGGCCAGTAGATTTAAACTCTTTATGGCTTTAGGGAGGGTGTGGCTGCGATATTACCCACTGTAATCGGCGACATTATATCTTGTGTGTATGTGACATCTTGGTCTCTGAGCTCCCTCTGAAATGTCCCTAAAGCAAAAAGCCCACAGCATTCAGTATGTGAACATGTGGTGGCATCGGGTTGGAGTGTCAGGTATGGGCCTGCAGTAATGGTGTGGCTCAGCTCTATGTGAAAAGCTGTTTGTAGCCAAAACATATGCTATGATTTATTGGTGCTTCACATATGTGTTCCCTTCTAAAGTGTACACGCCATAATTCATTCTACGAAGAGTATATATGCCATTGTGCCAGTTTTGAAAGAATTGGCCTATGGTCGCCCATGAATAGCGTTATCAATTATTAAATAAGCCACAGTTTCCAGTCAACATAACTGATACATCATGAAGTGAATAAAGTGAATATACGTTTAATTAGAATAAATACGTTTAATCAGAATAAATCAGATACGTAAATCAAAAACACTGAGGAAAATTAAAAAAGTGAAATAGCTGCAATTTTGCAACTTTACTTCACCGCTGCTATGTGTGTAAAATTCCCTTTTTCACATTCATAGATTCTGTTCCTAGATAATCCCAAATCCTAAATTAGAAAATATTGGTGTTTTCCAGAGAAATGTGAAAGTGAGAGTTCAGAATGAATTGATGAAAACATTTTATCTCCTTTTTCATTATTTCCCAGTTTTATCTCATTACAAGCCCCACATTTTTTTTATGGACAAACTTTATTTGGAATGTGTTTCGGCCTTAAATATATCTTAACAAATAAAATAAAGCCGACAAACAAAACAACAAAACAACATGAAATATCTTGTGTACATTCTGTCTGTAATCAAACACAAGTCCAGTATATTTTTTGCTTGCATTTTCCTTATCCTCCCATCTTTTCCTGATTCAGTAATGTAACAGCTGAGTCAGTAATCTGTGAACTATGTTCAACACAGCTCTTTTTTAATTATACCATTCTTTATCTATATTAATCTACAGAACAATGAAACAAATTTATCTTCCACCGTATTGCCTTCCCTTCCTCTGCATCCTTACTTACTCCAAATCTGACTCATCCCCATCGTGCCTGCGTTCCTTTTCTGGTAGCAGTCCATATTCAGTGAGGAAAGCCTCTACATCTGTGGCAAAGAACTCATCATTGAAGTGCTGTGTGATGGATAAGAAGTTTCCCAGCATCTCTCCAGCTTTATAAACAAGCACAGCTGGCAGAACATTGTCAGAGAAGTGTTCACCTGCACCAGAGACAGCTGTGTTAATGCGGCAGAACTTGACATTCGGATACTCAGCAGCTAGGTACTCCAGGCACCCGTCCAGCACCTCACAGCCCTTGGCACCAGGTTTATATATGTGCACCACCACTACAGTGTGATAGTGTTCCTTCTCAATCACCTCAAGAAATGCCTCACCACTGTCCAGTTCATGCACGCCATTGAACCTGGGCCCAAAGCTGAGGCGCTCATGCATCTCCTGCATGCATTGCTTGCGATACTTGCGTAAACACTGCTCATCATCCTCTTTAAGCACCTCATACTTCTGGATGCTCATCTGAAAGTATAAAGGTGACCAGAAGTGTTTGGAAGATGGACAGCTTGAGAACGTGGCTAAAAAAACTAAGGGTTTGTAAACACTTGACCAAAAGACTCATATCCACATACACTTTCCGAACAGCAGTAATGTCAACAACGACTGTTTCCTGCAAAAATGATGAACATGATGTACTGTATCCGTGTAACAGACGCAATAACAGGAACAGCCACAGCAGAGAGCTATTCACCTTTTAGAAAATCTTCAACAGCGTGCAGTTTTACTACTAATCCTTGTACATTCAGGGGGTTTTCTGTCAGTGACAGAAATGAATAATGATATTCTTTGAGAAATTTATTTCACAGAAGAAACTCATTCATTCATTTATTGAACCACTTAATTGTAATTAAGGTCACGGCGAGGTTGGCCCCCATCTCAGCTGACTCTGGGCCAGGGCAGAGTACACCACTGGACGGTTTGCCAGGCCATTGCAGGGCAGAAACATACTGATGGCTATGCAGTTCCTTTTGACAAAAGTCAGCAATGGTTCTTTTACATGAACCTTTCACCATAAACAGTGAGAGACACGGTCAGTGAGCAGGGCGCTTATTATGTCGCATACGGTATATATATATATATATATATATATATATATATATATATATATATATATATATATATATACACACATACATATATACAGGGAGTCCTCGGTTTAAGACACTGATCCATTTTTAAGATGCGATGTAACCCGGATTTCAGTGTAAGTCGGAACATAACATAAAATATACTGAAAAGTGCTATAATAAAATGTAACAGTTAATGACATAAAAAAGTATTAAAAAAAGAGAAAACAATTCCTTACCACAAGAATGAAATACAGTAAGGGAGGGAAAGACAGGCTTATTGTGCTGGAGAAGCTGGGGCAGCTGAGCCTGGAGTAGTAGATGCAGCTGAGGTAGAGGGTACAGGATCTGTTGCAGGCCTCTCTACCTTCTTAAAATTCTGCTCCAGGTTAGACTGGACAGAGAGCAACGTCTTCTCATCCAAGATCTCCTTGTAGCATTGCATCAAATCCATGATGCCTCTGGAAACCCTCATGAGCCTTTCTAAGTTGGGATCCTGAGCCTCAAAAGTTGCTAATGTTTGCTGCATCTTGTGTGCCTGAAACTAGTTCGTGTTTGTTTACGTAACCGCGTAAGACGTAATGACGCGTAATATTATTTTTTATAATTTTATGGAGGCGCGTTTGTAACCACAAAATGGTGTAAGTTGGGACCGGTGTAAACCGAGGACTCTCTGTATATATATATATATATATATATATATATATATATATATATATATATATATATACTAGTATATATTTTGCAAAATATGTATTTTATTATTTGTTAGAGCATCATATTATCATCAAATTCTTTAAGTGATAACCAATAAACATCACTATTGTTAATGATAGCTGATATCTGAGTACACCTCTCTATGATTATTTTTGATATTTTGTGCTGCAAGTTGTTTGTAGGAGCAGTGGTGGCCTGGTGGTATAGGGACTGGATTGCTGATCCAAAGGTTGGGGGTTCAAGTCCCATGCTCCACAGAGTTGTCACTGTCCCCCCAGTGCAGCTAACTGGGTTATCAAAAGGCCGGCCATGTCTCTCACCGTCTACGGTGTGAGTCATGTAAAAGAACCATTGCTGACTTTTGACAAGAGTAGGCTGCCAAACCGTCAATGTGTTTCTGCCCTGTGATGGCCTGGCGAGCTGTCCAGAGTGTATTCTGCCCTCGTCCAAAATTGGCTGGGATGGGCGCCAGCCTCCCCGTGACCCTAATTAGGATTAAGCGGTTACAGAAAATGAACTGAAATTGTTTGTACAAAACTCCAGAGAAAGAAAGACCTGCCTTGTGAATTGAGTTACCCAGAGACTTATCCCTGAATTTGTGCAGGGAGGACATCTGTTTCAGCAGCTCCCTCTTGTTGGGAGGCAAGGACCCCTGATCCATACTCTCCAGCTTAAACTTCCACCAGTCGTTAATGACTCCTTTTGGTCCTGGGGGTAATTGGGAAATACAGTGGATGAATAAACTGAGTCTCATATCCAATCATGTGTCAAATGCCCTGATGAGAATAACATACGTAAGTCACTGTGGAATTTAGTATCATCATGGCGGCACAGTGGTGTAGTGGTTAGCACGGCCGCCTTACCGTAAGAAGGTCCTGGGTCCTAGTTCAGCCCTCAGCAACAGCTGTATTTATGTGGAGCAGTTTGCATATTCTTATAGGTTATCTCCAGGGACTCCAGTTCCCTTCAACAGTTCAAGGACATGTACAAGGACATTAGTCTGATGGTCGTTCCAAATTGCCCCTAGGTGTGAGTGTGAATGGCTGTTGCAAGCTGTTCAGGGAGTACACTGCCTCTGCCAGGAGTTGGCTGTGATAGGTTTTATCCTCCCGGTGACCCCAATAGGATTAAGTGCTTTGTCAAATTATGTGACATCATGATTATCATAATCATCATCATCATTGTCCCATCTCACTCCCATATGATGTACTGGGGCACTTTCATGGCTTCCATTGCATACCCTAACTGAACATTCATTCAAACTCATATTCACACCTAGAGGCGATCTATAACAGCCAATTATCCTTAAATGCCTGTGGGAGGAAACTGACGCGAGCGCAGGAACAGCATGTAAACTTCACACACAAACACCCTTGCTGATCACAGGGATGGAATCCAGGACCTTCTTGCTATGATGTGGGCATGCTACCCACTGCACCACCATGTCTTCGAGACCTTTAGTGTAAAAAAATATTGACTGCAAAGGAGACCCTCCACCCCTTCTCAATAACCATGTAAAGGCTTTTAAAAACAGGTTCGGATCTGACTAATGTTCAAAACTGCTCGACTTGTAATTGCATTGGCAAACAAAGCCAAAGTGATGTTTTTGAAGTTAAATATGACCAGAATGTCCACACAAATGCTAGAATTCTTCAAATTCAGTAAGTGAGTTTTACAGACTTGTATTTTTAATCCTACTTGAAGTTATACTGACAGTGATTAAAAACTCTCAGACCATAATGTTCAACATCATTATTATTCTGGTATCCAAAACTGGATTTTTCGGGGACAAAAAAAAACAAACAAAAAATTGTGTCGAGAAGAAATTATGCAGATCAAAAACAACAAAGACAAAATGGCACCTCCCAGAATGTCACCTCCCAAAAAAGTCACAAAAGTCAGACTCGGGTATTGCTTCTATTTGCATTGATACAGCATGGAGAATGCCGCAACCAGATTCAGTGATCTCAAGCGCCCGAGTACAATCATCAGTAAAGTGATGCCACAGGGTAAACTCCCAGCACCACCTACAAGTGCAGATATACAGAAATTTCTCTCTCAAGGTTTTTAATGACTGTCAGTATATTTTTCTCCATAGAGGAGGTCTGCAGAGTTAAATAATTATGCAAACGTTATAAAAGCCATGAGCATGATTTTGTTGTTGTCTTCCTGCTCTAGTTCAAAAATGTTGGAAAAATACATATTGTGTGCGCTGCCGCCATCAGTGCACTTGCACCTGGAGGAAATGTTCTTGTTTAGTCAGTGGTTTTTCTTCTTGAGGTAAAATAAGTTTGGGAATTAAATTGAAAAAAAAAAAAAAAAACAAAAATCAGCAGACTATGTTGTTGCTATTTCTTTAATGGAAATGAATGCAAACATTTTTGGATCTCTACTTTTATATTTACATTATTCAGCAGATGACCTTATTCAGAGTGACTTACAAGAGTGGTTTAAAGTCACTATCTGTGAATACAGTCTTATACTGATTCATTAGGACATAAACTAAGTATAACATCAGTTATAACTCAGTGGGTAGGTGTAGTGTGGGGTTATTACCGTGTTTCCCTGAAAATAAGACCTAACCACAAAATAAGACCTCACGTGATTTTACAAGATGATTTTAATATAGGCCCTCCCCTTAAAATGAGCCCTAGTTGAGAGTGGTGGCAATTGAGGTTTTGCACGTAACGTCACAGGGTCACGTGACTTATGTTTACATGCCATATTGGATGGCATGATCCGGACGGCGCTTGCTCATTCAACATTGCTAAACATTTTAAAATAAGTAATAGTGGTTCAACATTACCCAACTGGATGTTGTTTGTCGGTTCCTAACTTCCCCAGAGTGATAGAAAATAACCAGTGAATATGGTTATATCGTGTTGCGCTGTTGGCTGTGCAAATAGACGGAGAATAAAGCACAGTTTGTTAGTCCCGCCTCCGGCTCCTGCACATGTGTTAGAACAAAAACATTGACGCACAGAGAATGAATGGATAAAATAATCATGAGCCATCCAGCCTGGATCTGCAGCCTCATGCTCAGTACTTTTATAAAATTAATAGTATGTCTTTGTGCTGTAAATATGTATTAATATTTGTTTGAGCCTTGGAATAGATAAATAACTTTAGCTCAATTTGTAAATGTATTTAGCACATGTACTTGCAGATCAGTTCAGTTCATTTTCTGTACCTGCTTAATCCTAATTTGGGTCGCAGGGAGGCTGGTGCCCATCCCAGCCAACTTCAGGCGAGGGCAGAGTACACCCTGGACAGCTTGCCAGGCCATCGCAGGGCGGAAACACGCTGACGGCTTTGCAGCTACTCTTGTCGAAAGTCAGCAATGGTTCTTTTACATGCCTCACACCATAGACAGTGAGAGACATGGCCGGCCTTTGATAACCCAGTTAGCTGCACTGTGGGGGGTACAGTGACAACCTTGTGGAGAGTGGGACTCGAACCCCCAACCTTTGGATCAGCGATCCAGTGCCCTATACCACCAGACCACCACTGCCCCTGTACTTGCAGATGTAGTTTGAAATATATTTGAGAATGTTTTTGGTTGAACTATAATATTTGATTCTGATTCTGAGAGGAAGAGATGAATCGTCTTCTGCTGAAAAACTGTGCGTGTTGTTGGTGTGAGATTCCATGTTGTTTATATAATATGCTGTGACATGCATGCACTATATTTTATGTGGTACTTTGTATCAACTCAGTGACGTCACGGTAATTTTGTGTAGGCGGGCACTTAGCGATGGCGGCTTTCGGGTCGATAACTTATACGACAAGCACATAAAACAAAACTGACGCAATAGTTTATTTATGATATAAAATTTAAGCCACAATCGCTTCAATAAACTATAATTAAGCTACCGACAACTTATTTAGTCGGCGTTTCATTTCCCCTTTAAGGCTTAGGCTCCGGTCAACCGAGATGTGCCCCCCTCCACCCCCTTCAGCCCTTGCTGATCACAAACTGAAGCGTGGTCGTCCAAAAGCCGATGACCAATAAAAAATGCAGACATTTTGAATTATATTTTAATACAAAATAATATTATTAAAAACAACGTCATTTTATTATTAAAACCAAATGTCTTAATATTAATATTAAAGCAGGTGTCATTAAAAAGAATTCTTTAAAAGTATATATTTTTATTGATTTCATTATTATTTCAAGTATTGATCAAGGAAATACTGTACATTGATTTATTTTATAAAAGAGGTTTGACCATTGTTTTGTTTAATATCTTGTTTAAAAATCCTGCCGAAAGATCATCAACATTTATTTGTACGCTTTTAGTGTGGGGGTCAAAAAAAGCGTACTGTCTGTACGCTTGGGAAAATGTCAAAAATGTTCATCCGCCCCTAAGCGCTTGTTTGTGTAGCTCTATTTGGGGATAGAACACAAACCTTAGTGGTTATGAGGTGGTACTGTACTGTACTGTAGTCTCTCTTCCCGGTTCCTGACTCCCATTGTTGCAAACAGCTTACAAATCCGGCAACAAAACACTTGTAAGCTTCCAGTGATTTGTAAGCTTTTAACTGTTTGCCAGTAAATGGAGACGGCCGTGGACAAGATATGTACAAAGATCCAAGTAGGCAAAAGCAGGAAGGGAAGAACGGTCACATTCGAACACATTCCTAAACATCGACTGCGGCATTAGATATGGATCGGCAATCCCCAGCCGCTTTATTTTACTCAGATACCCCGCCCCCTGGTCACCTGCCAGATGATTGACAACGTCTGACAATATTATAGTGTCATTGCTTTTGCCTTCGACACTCTCGCATATTTTGCTTTCGCTGTCATTATCGGTTGTTATTGAAGCCATGCTTAGTAAAGTGTGTGTGTGTGTGTGTGTGTGTGTGTGGGTTCTGGATCACGCTTGCCGTCCAAGATGGCGCATGAAGGTATTGGGGTCACGTGACTGCGAAACCTCAATTCATCGGCCTGCTACTCGCTCAATCTAAGGCTCTAGGTGAAAGCGCTGACTCATCTATTAGGCAGCTTTACCTAAGGTACACTGTCAAAGCGTTGAGGCTCAGTTGATGACGTCAGCGACTGCTTTAAAACGAGGACATACACTTGCGTCCATAAAAATTGCTAAAATCACTCGGTTCGGTTCTGGTTACAATATTAAAAAAATAAAGAAATATAACAAAATAAGAATATATCAAGACAAAGATATAAGACACATAATATCGCAGCGGGAAATAGGAAAGACTGGAATCCTACAGAATACAGTAGAATATGCAGTAAACACTTTGTATCAGGTAAATATATAACGAAATAAGAATATATAAAAACAAAAATATAAAACATGTAATAGAGAAAAATGTAAAATACATCATCACCTAAAAATAAGCCCTCGTATCATATTTCGCTATGAAAATTAATATAAGCCCTGTCTTATTTTCGGGGAAATACATTATTATTATTATTATTATTATTATTATTATTATCTTAGATGAAGTTCATTCCACTATCTCAGTGCCAGAACAGGAAAGAGTTTAAATTCATTTTTCCCTTGTCCCTTGGTAGTCTAACATGATGCGGCTCCATTTTTGGCATTGCAGGCAAGCATTAGTGTTTTAAATGTAATGCAAGCAGCTACAGGAAGCCAATATAAGTTATTACTTTTAAGCAGTGCCTAAATATTTATATTGTCAGCCTGCCATATCTTTTATCATCGGAAGTTCAAGTGGTTGTTGCACATGGCCACATGTACATAATTAATCATTATAATAGTTCAGCTCTTTTCTTCAGGTTCTGCTCACAACAAACTCCCAGTGCTCACCGTGTGCATGAGTGACCTTCATCCAGAAAACTTAAAAGGAGTAAAAAAAATATATTTTAGATATTTGTCACATTTACCTGTGTGAGTCACGTACACCTCCTCCTCTTCAACTAATTCTCGGTTTGACATGTTGCTGTCTGTATGACACAAACAAAAAGGTTCTGTGAGACGCTTCTGAGCAAAAAAAAAAAAAAAAAAAAAAACACATTCTGACCTTCATAAACCAAATGATAAAAGAACAAAGATGTTTTCCTTGAGCTTCTCTGTGTGATTAGAGGTTTGTTAAAGAAGAAATTGAATTGAAGAAATTTAATATCTGCACATATCAGAACCTTTTGGGACTGAAGTGGAGTTAATGCCAGTACTTTATATACTTGGAGGGGAAATGAAGTCGATAAAACTCGCATTACTTCATAATACAAAGTATAATCCTGTTTTGCTCCTAACATGTATTCTTTTTATTTACTTACTATTCATTTTACATGTAAATAAACTTAAAATAATTGTGAATTATAAGTCTGTTACCAGTTCAGACTGTTGCCGGAGGAATGGAAAAGTGTGCTGATCCCCACTTTTAAGAACAAGGGATACGTGCAGAGTTGTGGCAACTTCAGAGGGATAAAGTGAATGAGACATACGAAGAAGTTATGGGAAAGAATAGTGGAAACTAGACGAAAGGGCAGAGGTCAGCATTTGTGAACAACAGTTTGGTTTCATGGCAAGAAAGATGCAGTGTTTGCTTTGAGGATGTTAATAGAGAAGTACAGAGACGGTCAGAAGGAGCTGCATTGTGCCTTTGTGGATCTGGAGAAAGCATATGACAGGGTACCGAGAGAGGAACTGTGGTATTACATGAGGAAGTCTGGAGTGGCAGAGCAGTATGTTAGAGTGGTGCAGGACATGTATGAGAGATGTAAGACAGTGGTGAGGTGTGCTGTCGGTGTGATAGAAGAGCTAAAGGTGGAGTTCAAGGTGGAGCATGGACTATGATGTTTGCAGATGACATCGTGATCTGTAGTGAGAGCAGAGAACTCATGGAGGAAACTCTAGAGAGGCAGAGGTACGCCATAGAAAGGAAAGGAATGATGGTTAGCCTCAGTAAGACAGAATGCATGTGTGTGAACGACAAGGACCCAAAGGAACGGTCAGGTTACAGGGAGCAATCCAGAGCAATGGAGAGTGTGGAAAAGAGGTGAAGAAGCGTGTGCAGGCAGGTTGGAATGGTTGGAGAAAAGTATCTGGTGTGATGTGTGATAGGAAGGTAAGAATGCAGAGGATAGGGTGAGATGGAGGCAGATAATTCGCTGTGGTGACCCCTGAAGGGAACAGCTGAAAGGAAAAGAAGAAGAAGAAGAAGATGAAGATGATACCTAGAGTTCTGTAGGTGAGACACCAGAGTTACACCGTCACTGACATCATGTAGCCATCTATGTCTAAATACAGACCTGATGTTCGGAAATTAGAGGCTTGTTATGTTCAGTCCTCATTCTAACCAGACATCTGCAGTGTGTTTGTTGCGTGTTTGTCTAAAATGATAACATATGTAAGTTTTCACATATTCAAGAAACAGATTACTCTTTAGAAGTTAAACATACACTCACTCATTCGCAGAACCGCCTAATACTATTCATGTGGAGTATGGAGCCTACCTTAGCTGACACTTGGTGGGGAATACCCTGAACCGTACACCACACCATTGTTCTACCATTGCCTAACAATCTCTCTCTCTCTCTCTCTCTCTCTCTCTCTCTCTCTCTCTCTCTCGTTCTCTCTCTCTCTCTCTCTCTCTCTCTCTCTCTCTCTCTCTCTCTCTCTCTCTCTCCCTCTCGCTCTCTCTCTGATTTTGTTGAGGTACACACTCTTCTTCTGGAATGCTGCTTTCTGAGTCCTGTGGTTGGTCCAGGTGTGCTGATACCGGCTGGAATTCTCATCCTGGAAGCCTTTCCTTCCTGCTGATCAAGATCTATGTATGTGGACCTAGATGTGCACTAATAGACTGCGAACATGACTTGTCACTGCTGGTGATATTAACTCTTTTCCCCCACAATTATTTATCACTTACAATTGTGGTAAAACCAACTTGAATACATTTTGGTCGATAATGAAGTTTCTCGTATTATGGTTTGTATCTTTATGGTTCTACCTACATGAGGATGGGTTCCCCCCTTTGGGCCTGGTTCCTCTAAAGGTTTCTTATTCGCATCAATCGAGAGAATTTTTCCTTCCCACTGTCACCGCAGCGACGCTCATTAGGGATGTGGAGGGGTTATAGAAAATATTTAAATTCTTTTATACTTTGTAAACTCATACTTTTACTGTGTACACCTGCTTTGTGACAATATTAACTGTAAAAAGTGCAAAACAAATAAAAAATAATTGAATTGCTTTGACCATCACAGGATAAACAAATACAATCACTCAGACTCACACTTGGCAACCTGGAACAGCCAATTAGTGTCTAGACAATAATGTCTTTGGACTGTGAGAAGTTACTGGGGTACCCAGAGAAGACCATCAAGCACAGGGAAAACACACAGAAACACCATTGCCGAGCCTGGGACTCGAATTGAGGGTTTTCTTGCTATGAGTTGCATATCCTCACCACCACACCAGCGTGGAGCTGAAAATAAAGCAACGATTCTGAAATAAGATGTCATCAAATAAATCAGTGCTGTCCTCTTTAGGAATATGCATCAAATGGTAAGTCTGTAAAAATCTGTAAGTCAAGCTGCCACTCTGAGGGGATATATCATACAGAGCATTCAGACCACCCTGTCTGCTCAGTTAACCCACCAAGCAGACTGCTGTAATTTTCTGATCCTGAGATTAAGCAGAAACCTAATGTCTAAGTTTATGAACACCAGCCATGAGCCTGTATAAGTTACAGTCAGATTAGAAGATCCTAATAAAAATGTTAAGAGAGTACTGGGATCGAAGACATACATAGAAGACTCTTACCTTTTTATTTCTCTGTGTGAATCAGGGTGTCTTTGCTTGAAGTTATCTGGTCAGTCTTTACTTTGATGTGCTTTACGCTGCTTGCAGAAGGCGTTTTTATAATGAGCTTCGTTGAATAGCACTGTACCATTCACTGAACTAGCTCAAGGTTCTTAAGAGGATTTAAATTCTGGAATTAGACTCAAGAGCCAAGTTAAAGCAAAACAGCCCCCAACCCCCCAAAACAACCATTCCCCAACAATTAGACATTAGGGTGCATCATTTCCCCCAATATTTCCAAAGCTCTCTGTACCTTTGAGAAAATTGTTCCACTCTGGGTGGGAATGACACCGCTGAAATGAAAAAAAAAAAAAAAAAAAAAAAAAGTTTATAAGGAGCACCATGAGTGACAAATTTTTATATTAACCACTCATTCATTTATTTTCTGAACTGCTTAATGCTAATTAGGGTCACAGGGAGGCTGTGTCTCAGCCAATACTGGGAGAGGGCAGAGTACACCCTGGACAGCTTGACAGGCCATTGCAGTGCATTACATGAAAGACTTTGGATTGTACAGGAAAAAGTACACTCACAGTGTGAATCTGATCACATCCCACTCAAATGTGTTCCTGGCCCCTTCAAAACAAAACTTGACATCACCCTTACATGTTAAATTATTCAATTATAATGGATTGCTTTTAATCTACGAATTCTTTCTTGTGTGTCATACTTTCATTGTCATCAGATCAGTTTAAACTAGGAATAATTTAACATGATCTCAATGAGACAGGAATATCTGCACTAGATGGTGTTAACCTTAATCTTTAAACTGTATATATTTTATTCTAGGAATGAAGCTCTGTAAACTCGCCTTCTTCCTCCACTTAGAGAGCATGATGCTTTAATCCTGATACTGTAAAGCTAAACTCAGCTGTAACGTGGACTTTTAAATCTCTTAACACATCAGCTTTTACCTTTACGTTGCATGTGTTTCATTTCAAAGACAACTGAGTATTCTGTGTCATGGGGAAACCATGTCATGACACAACACAATGAACATCTGGGGGTGGGTCTTAACCAGTGAACAACTGTGTGAAAGGAAACATGTGTAATGTCATCACTAGCTGCAGTTTCATGGGTGTGGTGTTGAAAACAATGAAATATCACCTTTGATAAGAATGAGATCTGTGATCTGAAAGAAAACCATGATGCTGAAAGTCTTATAATTTCAACACAAACACCCTGTAAATCATTTCCATCCCTTTTTCTCCCCACATCGGGTACTAGTGGGTTAACTTTGTTTAAAGAGGATCAGAGAATCTACTCAAGAGCTCAACAGCGTAGCATTATGGGGATTTAATCCTTCAGATCAGATGGCTGAGCCACCTCTTCTGTTTGATCATGTGGCACAGTAACTCAGTGACAGGCTTGGGAACTGCTCACAAGCCACAGTAATCATTACAAAGGGATAGAATGAAACAAGGAAAATGAGGCATGGAGGCTTTTCAGTGGCTGAGACCTTGTTCACTGATCATTGGACACAGTTCATTATGGGTGTACAAGCTGGATTCCAAAAAAGTTGTGACACTATACAAATTGTGAATAAAAAATGAATGCAATGATGTGGAATTGCCAAATTTCAATATTTTATTCCAAATAGAACATGACAGGGTCAAAAGATTACACGGATAAAATGTGTCATTTTAAGGGAAAAATATGTTGATTTTAAATTTCATGGTGTCAACAAATCTCAAAAAAGTTGGGACGAGTTTTTCTTTAGTCATTGCAGGTGCTGGCAAGGGGCGTGCCTGTTGCTGGTAGGCGAGTTCCAGAAGCGCGCACCTGGTCCCATTCTGCAATCATCAAGCAGCCAGCTATAAATGGGAGCGGCACGCTTCACGCCGATGTCAGAAGATTGTTTTACCCGTGATTCCGTTCCTCTGCTTTCTCTTTGATCCCTGGTATCTTGATTCGTGCTCAACCAGTTCCATTGATTTAGTATACCCGTGATTTACAGTTCCTAGTGCAAAATAATATCGTTGAACCTTTTTATGGTCTCCTGCATCTCTGGGTCTGACGCATACACTCCAGGCTTAACAAAATGTTTTTCTTAATCATTACTATATTTTACTACATTGATACTGTATTAATGAGTAAGACTGTCTATAGAATGTCTTTAAGAAGCATATTTTAGCACATGTAATAGATAAATAGTATTTTACTTCTGGCTGCTCATTCACGCATGTGACGTGATACATGGGGTTTTACTTCCGGGTACAGAACTCGCGAATTGTCTTGATTCGCGGGAGGGCTTGGAACCAAACCCCCACGAATGTCGAGGGCCTAATGTATATTTTTTAATACTGAGACCAACAATTTTCGAATATAAGACTCTGAATTTATTTTAAACAACTTTGTTATAACGATGTTATTTATTAATAAGAAAAGTCCTTCTTACTAGTAATGCGACTTCTGGTGCTGCATGGTTTTGCTGATGGCTTTGTAGTCTAGTTGATACGTGCTGAGGTTCAGCTTCATACATGCGTTTAGACGTCCATCGATTAAACATGACTGCAGGTTGGTGTTGATGTTTTTCAGGTGTGAGAAGGACCGCTCGTGTGCCCATGTGGAGCCAAACATGGTCAATATGACAGGACTCACACTGCAGTGTTTATATGACAGGAAGCACGTCCAAGTTTTGGCAATCGGTTGGTCTGCGGGTTGAAGTTTTTTCATTCTGTGCATTTGTGTTTTGCCCGCCAGCTCTTCTTGGCTTAAACGAGGCAAAAATTTACCGCTTTACCCAAAAACAACTCGTGCAGGCTGTTGCATATACAATAATCCAATATAATTAGAGTTTCATCGTATCGGTCCCGCCCACACACTGGCGTATAGAAAGGATTGGCTCTCCGCTGCGCATTGAAAATAGATGTATAGATTCAAATGCGTGAGATTTATTTATATTGTTGTTTTATTTGATGGCTTTTTCCTGTATTTTTATTTAAAGGACAGCAAAATTATGTATTAGTTATTCTGTTAAGAAAGGCCACCTGATTTATCTGAGAGGCAGATGCAGTCATCAAAAGAGCCACATCTGGCTCGCAAGCCATAGGTTCCCGACCCCTGTTCTGGAACCTGAATATACCTTTCTGCATTGACGGTGCCTTTCTAGATGTGCAAGCTGCCCTTGCCACACGTACTCGTGCATGTCCATACCATCACAAATGCAGGCTTCTGAACTGAGCGCTGAGAACAACTTGGGTTGTCTTTGTTCTCTTTAGTCTGGCTGACACAGAGTTGTAGTTTTCTAAAAAGAACTTTGAATCGTGATTCGTCTGACCACAGAACAGTTTTCCACTTTGCCACAGTCCATTTTAAATGACCCCTGTCCCAGAAAACCCCACAGCTGAAAAGATCAACGGAGTCTTCGTCACTCTGACACAGACGATATAGATAGAATGATAGCTTGATTAATTAACAGATAGATAGATAGATAGATAGATAGATAGATAGATAGATAGATAGATAGATGGATGGATGGATGGATGGACGGATGGATGGATGGATGGATGGATGGGCAGGTGCCGGACAGACAGATATATTTCTGTGTGTGTGCATATCTTGTTCTTTTCCTTTCGGCTTTTCCCTTCAGGGGTCGCCACAGCGAACCATCCGCTTCCATCTCACCCGATCCTCTGCATTTTCTACTCTTAAACCAACAACCTTCATGTTCTCCTTCACCACATCCATAAATCTTCTCTTTGGTCTTCCTCTAGGCCTTCTGCCTGGTAGTTCCAACCTCAGCATCCTACTACCAATATATTCACTATCCCTCCTCTGTACATGTCCAAATCATCTCAATCTAACCTCTCTGACTTTGTCTCCAAAACCTCTTACATGTGCTGTCCCTCTGATGTACTCATTCCTGATCCTATCCATCCTCCTTTCTCTCAAAGAGAACCTCAACATTTTCGTCTGTGCTACCTCCAGCTCTGCCTCCTGTCTTTTCCCCAGGGCCACTGTTTCTAAACCATACAAGATCACTGGCCGCATCACCGTCTTGTACACTTTTCCATTCATTCTTGCCAATACCTTCCTATCACACATCACACCGGACAACCTGCATGCACACGCTTCTTCACCTCTTTTCCACACTCTCCATTGCTCTGGATTGTTGAGCCTAAGTACTTAAAATCTTCCACCTTCTTTATCTCTGCTCCCTGTAACCTCACCGTTCCTCTTGGGTCCTTGTCGTTCACACATATGTATTCTGTTTTACTGAGGCTAACCTTCATTCCTCTCCGTTCTATGGCATACCTCCACCTCTCGAGATTTTCCTGCACTTGTTCTCTGCTCTCACTGCAGATCGTAATGTCATCTGCAAACATCATAGTTCATGGAGATTCTTGTCTAACCTCCACATTAAACTCTTCTGTCACACTGACAGCACACCTCACCACTGTCTTACATCTCTCATACATGTCCTGCACCACTCTGCCACTCCAGACTTCCTCATGTAATACCACAGTTCCTCTCTCAGCACCCTGTAATATGCTTTCTCCAGATCCACAAAGGCACATAGTAGTGCCCTCTGGCCTTCTCTGTACTTCTCTATTAACATTCTCAAAGCAAACACTGCATCTGTGGTGGTCTTTCTTGGCATGAAACCAAACTGTTGTTCACAAATGCTGACCTCTGCCCTGAGTCTAGCTTCCACTATTATTTCACATAACTTCAACATCTTCTTTTCCTTTCGGCTTTTCCCTTCAGGGGTTGCCACAGCGAATCATCTGCCTCCATCTCACCCTATCCTTTGCATCTTCTTCTCTTACACCAACGACCTTCATGTCCTCCTTCACCACATCCATGAATCGTCTCTTTGGTCTTCCTCTAGGCCTTTTACCTGGTAGTTCCAGTCTCAGCATCCTATTACCAATATACTCACTATCCCTCCTCTGTACATGTCCAAACCATCTCAATCTAGCCTCTCTGACTTTGTCTCCAAAACGTCTTACATGTGCTGTCCCTCTGATGTGCTCATTCCTGATCCTATCCATCCTCGTTACTCCCAAAGAGAACCTCAACATTTTCATCTCTGCTACCTCCAGCTCTGCCTCCTGTCTTTTCCCCAGGGCCACTGTTTCTAACCCATACAACATCGTTGGTCTCAACACCGTCTTGTACACTTTTCCTTTCATTCTTGCCGATACCCTCCTATCACACATCACACCGGACACTTTTCTCCAACCATTCCAACCTGCCTGCACACGCTTCTTGACCTCTTTTCCACACTCGCCATTGCTCTGGATTGTTGAGCCTAAGTACTTAAAATCCTCCACCTTTCTTATCTCTGCTCCCTGTAATCTCACCGTTCCTCTTGGGTCCTTGTCATTCATGCACATGTATTCTGTCTTACTGAGGCTAATCTTCATTCCCCTCCTTTCCAGGGCATACCTCCACCTCTCTAGATTTTCCTGCACTTGTTCTCTGCTCTCACTACAGATCACAAGGTCATCTGCAAACATCATAGTCCATGGGGAATCTTGTCTAACCTCACCTGTCAGCCTGTCCATCACCATAGCAAACAAGAAGGGGCTGAGAGCTGACCCTTGATGCAGTCCCACCTCCACCTTGAACTCTTGTGTCACACCGACAGCACACCTCACCACTGTCTTACATCTCTCATACATGTCCTGCACCACTCTAACATACTTCTCTGCAACTCCAGACTTCCTCATGCAATACCACAGTTCTTCTCTCGGCACCCTGTCATATGCTTTCTCCAGATCCACAAAGGCACAATGCAGCTCCCTCTGACCATCTCTGTACTTCTCCATTAACATCCTCAAGGCAAACACTGCATCTGTGGTGCTCTTTCTTGGCATGAAACCAAACTGTTGTTCACAAATGCTGACCTCTGCCCTTAGTCTAGCTTCCACTATTCTTTCCCATAACTTCATCGTATGGCTCATCAACTTTATCCCTCTGTAGTTGCCACAACTCTGCATGTCTCCCTTGTTCTTAAAAATGGGCACCAGCACACTTCTCCTCCATTCCTCTGGCATCCTCTCACTCTCTAAGACCTTGTTAAATGTTCTTGTCAGAAAATCTACTGCTACCTCTCCTAGACACTTCCATACCTCCACCGGTATGTCATCAGGACCAATTGCCTTTCCACTCTTCATTCTCTTTAATACCCTCCTCACTTCACCCTTAATAATCTTTGTTACTTCCTGGTCCTCAATGGTCACCCCTTCTACTCTTTTTTCTCTCTCATTTCCTCATTCATCAGCTCTTCAAAGTACTCTTTCCATCTTCCCAGCACACTTCTGTCATCAGTCAATACAGTTCCTTCTCTGTCCTTTATCAATCTAACTTGGTGCACATCTTTCCCATCTCTATTTCTCTGCTGTGCCAACCTGTATAAGTCATTTTCTCCCTCCTTACTTTTTAACCGAGCATACAAGTCCTCAAACGCGCTCTGTTTGGCCTTTGACACTGCTACCTTTGCCTTACGCTGTGTCTCCCTGTACTCCTGTTTACTCTCTTCGGTTTTCTCAATGTCCCACTTCTTCTTAGCTAACCTCTTCCTTTGTACACACTCCTGCACTTACTCATTCCACCACCAAGTCTCCTTATCTACTTTCCTTCCAGATGACACACCAAGTATTCTCCTACCTGTCTCCATGATCACATTAGCTGTAGTTGTCCAGTCATCTGGAAGCACTTCCTGACCACCCAAAGCCTGTTTCAACTCCTCCTTGAAGACAACCCGACACTCTTCCTTTTTCAACTTCCACCACTTTGTCTTCTGCTCTGCCTTTGCCTTCTTCACCTTCCTCACCATCAGCATCATCCTGCACACCACCATCCTGTGCTGTTTGGCAACACTCTCACCCGCTACTACTTTGCAGTCACTGACGTCCTTTAAATTACATCGCCTGCACAAGATGTAGTCTACCTGTGTGCTCCTACCTCCACTTTTATAAGTCACCCAATGCTTCTCTCTCTTCTGGAAGAAAGTATTCACCACAGCCATTTCCATCCTTTTTGCAAAATCTACCAACATCTGTCCTTCTGCGTTCCTGTCCTGGATACCAAACCTACCCATCACTTCCTCGTCCCCTCTGTTTCCTGCACCAACATGTCCATTGAAGTCTGCCCCAATGACCACTCTTTCACCTCTGGGGGTACTCTGCATCACTTCATCTAACTCACTCCAGAATCTCTCCTCTTCTCGCTCACATCCTGTCTGTGGGGCATAAGCACTAACAACATTGACCATCACACTTTCAATTTCTAACTTGAGACTCATCACTCTGTCTGACACTCTTTTCACTTCTAGAACATTCCTGACAAACTCCTCCTTCAAGATGACTCCGACTCCATTTCTCTTCCCATCCACACCACGATAAAACAGCTTAAACCCTGCTCCTATGCTTCTAGCCTTGTTACCTTTCCACCTGGTCTCCTGAACACACAGTATGTCCACCTTCCTCCTCTGCATCATGTCAGCCAGCTCTCTACCTTTTCCTGTCATAGTTCCAACATTCAAAGTCCCTACTTTCAGTCCTAGACTCATGCCTTTCCTCTTCTCTCTCTGGCAACGGACACGCCTCCCGCCTCTCCTTCTTCAACGTCTTCGACCAACAGTAGTCCAATTTCCATCAGCACCCTGTTGGTTGATGGCACTGATGGCGGTCGTTGTTAACCCGGGCATCGACCGATCCGGTGTGTCATTCTTTCTTGTGATTCGCATAGTTTATTTGGCATTTGTTTTACGCCGGATGCCCTTCCTGACGCAACCCTCTGCATTTATCCGGGCTTGGGACCGGCGACTGGTTTGTGCCCCCCCCCCCCCTCATGGCTGCATTTTTCCCATAACTTCAACATATGGCTCATCAACTTTATTTAAAAAGTGGGCACCAGCACACTTATCCATTCCTCCGGCATCCTCTCACTCTCTAAGACCTTGTTGAATATTCTTGTCAGAAAATCTACTGCTACCTCACCTAGACACTTCCATACCTCCACCGGTATGTCATCAGGACCAATTGCCTTTCCACTCTTCATTCTCTTTAATACCCTCCTCACTTCACCCTTAATAATCTTTGTTACTTCCTGGTCCTCAATGGTCACCCCTTCTACTCTTTTTTCTCTCTCATTTCCTCATTCATCAGCTCTTCAAAGTACTCTTTCCATCTTCCCAGCACACTTCTGTCATCAGTCAATACATTTGACACTCTGTCCTTAATCACTATAACTTGCTGCATGTCCTTACCCATCTCTATTTCTCTGCTGTGACACCCTGTATAAATCCTTTTCTCTCTTCTTACTGTCCGACCTCTCATACAAGTCATCATACGCCCTCTGTTTGGCCTTTGGCACCGCTATCTTCGCTAAACGCTGCGTCTCCCTGTACTCCTGTTTACTCTCTTCGGTCCTCTCACTGTCCCACTTCTTCTTAGCTAACCTCTTCCTTTGTACACACTTCTCCATTTCTTCATTCCACCACCAAGTCTCCTTATCTCCTCTCCTTCCAGAGGACACACCAAGTACTCTCCTACCGGTCTCCCTGATCACATTGGCTGTGGTTGTCCAGTCCTCTGGAAGCACTTCCTGACCACCCAAAGCCATTTTCAACTCCTCCTTGAAGACAACACAACACTCTTCCTTTTTCAGCTTCCACCACTTTGTCTTCTGCTCTGCCTTTGCCTTCTTCACCTTCCTCACCATCAGCGTCATCCTGCACACCACCATCCTATGCTGTTTGGCAACAATCTCACCCACTTCTACTTTGCAGTCATTGACTTCAAATTACATCGCCTACACACAATGTAGTCTACCTGTGTGCTCCTACCTCCGCTTCCAAGCAGTGGCTAGACCCAGCTTGGAGCCGGTCTAGAATGGAGAAGTAAGACACCTCCTTCCCTCCACTAGTCTGGGTGTTCTCCTTGGGCAAGTGACAGTACATCCTTACTATGGTCACGGTCCCCCTGTGGGTGGTGGGGTAGAATTGGCCCACTCTGCCCTGGGATGTTGTAAAAGGCGACTAAAGGGATAACAAGATATGATAAATATATTTTCATTTTCTTCCTGCATTCATTTCATGAAATTGGCTGATATCTTATACACTTCATGATTTGGAAAAAGAGGGGGTTAATTTCATTGTTTTGTAAAATTGATTGCATGGTCTGGATGGATTTGTTGTTGATATAGTTCAGTGATTTCATATAGTTAAAGATTGTTCATTTATTTATTTATTCATTGCACCCAGTTTCAAATGTAAAAACATAGAAGCATGAAATGCTCCTCTGCATGTACTAAGAGGTGATCTTTTGCTGTGGGTTACGACTCGTGTTGGCGGAAGAGTGGATCCTGGAAACTGAGTGAGGAAATATCCAAAATGGGATTTCATTGCAACACAAATGCAGCCATGAGGCGGGGAGGGCACTAACCAGTGTCTCTCCCCTTATGCCGGTCCCAAGCCCGGATAAATGCAGAAGGTTGCGACAGGAAGGGCATCCGGCGTAAAACTTCTGCCACATTTAAAAATGCAAATGATCAAGACAGAATTCATACCGGATCGGATGAGGCCCGGGTTAACAACGACTGCCATCAGTGCTGTCAACCAACAGGGTGCTGATGGAAATTGGACTACTGTTGGTCGAAGACGTCGAAGAAGGAGAGGCGGGAGGCGTGTCCGTAGGCAGAGAGAGAAGAGGAAATGCGTGAGCCGAGGACTGAGAGTAGGGACTTTGAATGTTGGAACTATGACAGGAAAAGATAGGGAGCTGGCTGACATGATGCAGAGGAGGAAGGTGGACATACTGTGTGTTCAGGAGACAAGGTGGAAAGGTAGAAAGGCTAGAAGCTTTGGAGCAGGGTTTAAACTGTTTTATAATGGTGTGGATGGGAAGAGAAATGGAGTAGGAGTCATCTTGAAGGAGGGGTTCGTCAGGAATGTTCTAGAAGTGAAAAGAGTGTCAGACAGAGTGATGAGTCTCAAGTTAGAAATTGAAGGCGTGATGGTCAATGTTGTTAGTGCTTATGCCCCACAGGCAGGATGTAACCTAGAAGAGAAGCAGAGATTCTGGAGTGAGTTAGATGAAGTGATGCAGAGTACCCCCAGAGGTGAAAGAGTGGTCATTGGTGCAGACTTCAATGGACATGTTGGTGCAGGCAACAGAGGGGACAAGGAAGTGATAGGCAGGTTTGGTATCCAGGACAGGAACACAGAAGGACAGATGTTGGTAGATTTTGCAAAAAGGATGGAAATGGCTGTGGTGAATACTTTCTTCAAGAAGAAACAGAAGCATAGGGTGACTTATGAAAGCGGAGGTAAGAGCACACAGGTAGACGACATCTTGTGTAGGAGATGTAATTTGAAGGAAGTCAGTGACTGCAAAGTAGTAGTGGGTGAGAGTGTTGCTAAACAGCATAGGATGGTGGTGTGCAGGGTGACACTGATGGTGAGAAAGGTGAAAAAAGCAAAGGCAGAGCAGAAGACAAAGGGGTGGAAGCTGAAAAAGGAAGAGTGTCGTGTTGTCTTCAAGGAGGAGTTGAAACAGGCTTTGGGTAGTCAGGAAGTGCTTCCAGAGGACTGGACAACCACAGCCAATGTGATCAGGGAGACCGGTAGGAGAGTACTTGGTGTGTCCTCTGGAAGGAAAGTTGATAAGGAAACTTGGTGGTGGAATGAGGAAGTGCAGGAGTGTGTACAAAAGAAGAGGTTAGCCAAGAAGAAGTGGGACATTGAGAGGACCGAAGAGAGTAAACAGGAGTACAGGGAGACACAGTGTAAGGCGAAGGTAGCAGTGTCAAAGGCCAAACAGAGGGCGTATGATGACTTGTCTGATAGGTTGAACAGTAAGGAGGTAGAAAATGATCTATACAGGTTAGCACAGCAGAGAAATAGAGATGGGAAAGACGTGCAGCAAGTTAGAGTGATAAAGGACAGAGAGGGAAATGTATTGACTGATGACAGAAGCGTGCTGGGAAGATGGAAAGAGTACTTTGAAGAGCTGATGAATGAGGAAAATGAGAGAGAAAAAAAGAGTAGAAGGGGTGACCGTTGAGGAGCAGGAAGTAGCAAAGATTAGTAAGGGAGAAGATAAGATAAGATACAGCTTTATTAATCTCACAATGGAGAAATTCACTGTTACAGGCTCTTGAGGTACCATCAGTAGGGGGTGCAAAAATAGATACAAATACAAACATACACACGTACATATATATTATATAAGTAAATAAATAAGTAGATACATAAATAGTATAAATTAATAACAATAAAAGAAAAGAATGGAGCAACTTTATAGACTGGCCTATATTAAAGTGTAATGTATCTGAGGACAGAGATGGGTTGATATGGTTCACAGTCAGTGGGGTAGATGTGGTTGATTAAAGTGCGCGGGGGTTTTTATTGCACATAACCAGTATTTTCACAGACAGTTACAAAGTGGCGTTGTACAGTCTGATAGCGGTGGGAATGAACGACCTGCGGTAGCGCTCCTTCCTGCACTGAGGATGCCTCAGTCGTCCACTGAAGGAGCTACTCAGCTCCTCTACAGTCTGGTGCAGTGGGTGATAGATGTTGAACAGGATGGATGTGAGCTTTGCAACTATCCTCCTCTCACTCACCTCCTCCACAGAGTCCAGTGGGCAGCCGAGGACAGAGCTGGCCCTCCTGACCAGCTTGTTCAGTCTCTTTCTGTCCCGCTCTGTGCTGCCTGGGGCCCAGCAGATGGCAGCGTAGAGGATTGCAGAGGCTACCACAGAGTAGAAGTGAGGAGGGCATTGAAGAGGATGAAGAGTGGAAAGGCAGTTGGCCCTGATGACATACCAGTTGAGGTATGGAAGTGTCTAGGGGAGGTAGCAGTAGATTTTCTGACAAGAATATTCAACAAGGTCTTAGAAAGTTAGCAGATGCCAGAGGAATGGAGGAGAAGTGTGCTTGTGCCCATTTTTAAGAACAAGGGAGATGTCCAGAGTTGTGGCAACTACAGAGGGATAAAGTTGATGAGCCATACAATGAAGCTATGGGAAAGAATAGTGGAAGCAAGACTAAGGGCAGAGGTCAGCATTTGTGAACAACAGTTTGGTTTCATGCCCAGAAAGAGCACCACAGATGCAGTGTTTGCTTTGAGGATGTTAATAGAGAAGTACAGAGAAGGTCAGAAGGAGTTGCATTGTGCCTTTGTGGATCTGGAGAAAGCATATGACAGGGTGCCGAGAGAAGAACTGTGGTATTGTATGAGGAAGTCTGGAGTGACAGAGAAGTATGTTAGAGTGGTGCAGGACATGTATGAGAGATGTAAGACAGTGGTGAGGTGTGCTGTCGGTGTGACAGAAGAGTTCAAGGTGGAGGTGGGACTGCATCAAGGGTCAGCTCTCAGCCCCTTCTTGTTTGCTATGGTGATGGACAGGCTAACAGACGAGGTTAGACAAGAATCTCCATGGACTATGATGTTTGCAGATGACATAGTGATCTGTAGTGAGAGCAGAGACCAAGTGGAGGAAAATCTAGAGAGCTGGAGGTATGCCCTGGAAAGGAGGGGATTGAAGGTTAGTCTTCGTAAGACAGAATACGTGTGTGAACAACAAGGACCCAAGAGGAACTTTGAGGTTACAGGGGGCAGAGATAAAGAAGGTGGAGGATTTTAAGTACTTAGGCTCAACAATCCAGAGCAATGGAGAGTGTGGAAAAGAGCTGAAGAAGCGCGTGCAGGCAGGTTGGAATGGATGGAGAAAAGTGTCCGGTGTGATGTGTGATAGGAGAGTATCGGCAAGAATGAAGGGAAATGTGTACAAGACGGTGATGAGGCCAGCAATGTTGTATGGTTTAGAGACAGTGGCCCTGGGGAAAAGACAGGAGTCAGAGTTGGAGGTAGCAGAGATGAAAATGTTGAGGTTCTCTTTGGGAGTAACGAGGATGGATAGGATCAGAAATGAGTACATCACAGGGACAGCACATGTTAGATGTTTTGGAGACAAAGTCAGAGAGGCTAGATTGAGATGGTTTGGACATGTACAGAGGAGGGATAGTGAGTATATTGGTCGTAGGATGTTGAGGTTGGAATTACCAGGCAAAATGCCCAGAGGAAGACCAAAGAGAAGATTTATGGATGCGGTGAAGGCAGACATGAAGGTCATTGGAGTAAGAGTAGAAGATGCAAAGGATAGGGAGAGATGGAGGCAGATCATTTGCTGTGGCGACCCCTGAAGGAAACAGCCGGAAGGAAAAGAAGAAGACGTTGCTTTGGCTCTAATTTCGCCTAGACGAGAGGCTTTTGAGGCCTGGCACGAGTCAATCTGCTGGCGGTGATAAGCACTAGGATTTTTTGATAATTCTGGTAGCAGCTGCTTAATCATGAGTGAACAGGACCCCAAGATACTTAAACTCCTCCACTTGGGGCAGGACCTCATTCCCGACCCGGAGGGTGCATTCCACCCTTGTCCGACTGAGAACCATGGCCACAGACTTGGAGGTACTGATCCTCATTCCAGCTGCTTTGCACTCAGCTGAAAATCGCTCCAATGAGAGCTGGAGGTCCCGACTTGATGAAGCCAAAAGGACAACATCATCCACAAAAAGCAGAGATGAGATCCGATGGCCACCAAACGAGAACCCCTCAACGCCTCGACTGTGCCTAGAAATTCTGTCCATAAAAATTATGAACAGAATCGGTGACAAAGGACAGCCTTGGCGGACTCCAACTCCCACCGGAAATGAATTCGACCTGTTGTCACCAATACGGACCAAACTCTGGCTACAGCGACCGAATGGCTCGTAGCAACAAATCTGGAACGCCATACTCTCGGAGCACGCCCCATAAGATCGTTCAAGGGACACAGTCAAAAGCCTTCTCCAAATCCACAAAGCACATGTGGATGGATTGGGCAAACTCCCATGCCCCCTCCAGAATCCTGTGGAGTATATAGAGTTGGTCAAGAGTGCTACGGCCAGGATAAAAACCACACTATTCCTCCTGAATCCAAGGTTCGACTGTCGGTCGGATACTCCTCTCCAGTTCCCCTGCATAGACTTTCCCAGATACGCTGAGGAGTGTAATTCCACAATAATTGGAGCACACCCTCCGGTCACCCTTCTTAAAAATCGGGACCACCACCCCAGTTTGCCAATCCAGAGGTACAGCCCCCGATGACCACGCGATGTTACAGAGACGTGTCAACCAAGACAGTCCTACAGCATCCAGAACCCTGAGATATTCCGGGTGGATCTCATCCAACCCCGGAGCTCGACCACCGAGGAGCTTTTTGACAACCTCAGTGACCTCCACTCCAGTGATGGGCGGACCCCCACCAAAACCCCCAGGGTCTTCCTCTTCCACGGAGGGCGTGTTGGTGGGATTGAGGATGTCCTCAAAGTATTCCCTCCACCTCTCGACGCCATCCCCAGTCGAGGTAAGCAGCTCCCCACCTCCACTGTAAACAGTGTTTGTGGAGAACTGCTTCCCCCTCCTAAGGCGTCGAATGGTGGTCCAGAACCTTTTTGAGGCCAACAGATAATCACTCTCCAGTCCCTCACCAAACTCCTCCCACGCCTGAGATTTTGCATCTGCTACAGCCTTGGCTGCGGCACATTTGGCCTGCCGATACCTGTTTGCTGCCTCGGGAGTCCCACAGGCTAATAAAACCCGATAGGCCTCCTTCTTCAGCTGGACGGCCCCCTTTACCGCAGGTGTCCACAACCGGGTTTGGGGATTACTGCCACGACAAGCACTGACAACCTTACGGCCACAGCCATGGGCTGCCGCCTCAGCAATGGAGGCACGAAACATGGCCCATTCACATTCCATGTCCCCCGCCTCCTCCGGAACGTGGTTGTAGCTCTGTTGGAGGTGGGAGTTAAAGGCCTCTCGGACAGGGGACTCCGCCAAATGTTCCCATCAGACCCTGATTACACACTTGGGCCTGCCAGGTCTGGAAGGCAACCTCCTCCACCACCGAAGCCAACTCACCACCAGGTAGTGATCAGTAGACAGCTCAGCTCCTCTCTTCACCCGAGTGTCCAGAACATATTGTCGCAAGTCCGATGACACGACTACAAAGTCAATCATCGAACTGCGACCTAGGGTGTCCTGGTGCCAAGTGCACTTATGGGCACACTTATGTTCGAACATGGTGTTCGTGATAGACAGACTGTGACAAGCACAGAAGTCTAACAACGAAACACCATTCGGATTCAGACTGGAGAGGCCGTACCTACCGATCAAACCCTTCCAGGTCACACTATCGTTGCCCACATGGGCGTTGAAGTCTCCCAAGACAACGAGTGAGTCTCCCGAGGGAGCATTCTCCAACACCCCCCCCCCCCCCAAAGACTCCAAAAAGAGTGGGTACTCTGAACTATCATTTGGTGCATAAGCACAAATAACAGTCAGGACCTGTCCCCCCACCCGAAGACGAAGGGAAGCTACCCTTTCGTCAACTGGGGAGAACCCCGACATTTGGTCACTGAGACAGGGGGCAACAAGGATACCCACACGGCTCGCCGCCTCTCCCCATGAGCAACTCCAAAATAGAATAAGGTACATCCTCTCTCGAGATGGATGGTTCCAGAGCCCAAGCTATGCATTGAGGTGAGCCCGACTAGATGTATTCGGTATCTCGCCACCTCACGCACCAAATCAGGCTCCTTCCCTGCCAGAGAGGTGACATTCCATGTCCCGAGGGTCAGAGTAAGTAGCCGAGGATCGGTTCGACAGAACCCATGCCTTCGACTGCCACCCAACTCACACTGCACCCGACTCCTAAAACTCCTCCCATGGGTGGTGGGTCCATGTCTCCTTTTCGGGCTAAGTCTGGCCAGACTCCATGGGCAGAAGCCCGACCACCAGGCGCTCGCCTTCGAGCTCCTCCCCCGGTCCTGGCTCCAGGAGGGAACCCCGGTGACCCGCGTCCGGACAAGGGAGACTGCTTCCTGTGCTCTCTCTCTCAGATGTCATGTGTCATAGGGGTTTTTTGAATCGCACTTCGTCTGGACCTTCACCCCGGACCTGTTTGCCTTGGGTGACCCTACCAGGGGCATTTGCCCCCGACAACATCGCTCCTAGGATCATTAGGTCACGCAAACCCCTCCACCACAATAAGGTGGCGATTCAGGGAGGGGGCTTTAAATTCTCTCAGTCTAAAACTGTGTGTGTGCTTTTTTGCAATAAAAGAAAAATGCATTTAGATCCAGATCTTAAACTTGGTAGACATGACATTCCTGTTGTTGATCAGGTTAAATTTCTTGGTGTGATTTTTGACAAAAAACTTAACTTTAAAGCACACATCAACTATTTAAGAACAAAATGTCAGAAATCTTTGAATCTGTTGAAAGCTGTTTCTAAAATGGATTGGGGAGCTGATTGTGATGTTCCGTTAAGATTATACAAATCGTTAATCAGATCAACCTTAGATTATGGCTGCATAGTTTATGGTTCTGATCGAAAATCTTATTTAAAAAAGTTAGAAACAATCCAAAACCAAGCATTAAAATCAGCCAAGGAGCCTTCAGAACTTCTATTCCTCGTCTGCATGTTGAAGCAAATGAACTTCCAACATTTGTGTAGGGAAAAACTAGCCCTTCAATATGCTATAAAACTGAGGGCAAACAAGAACAATCCTACATATGAGCTAGAACCTTTCAAACCAGAAACATGCGGTTCTACCAAAACAAACCAACAGCTACTCGTCCATTTGCTTTGAGAATTAAAGATTCACTTAAAGCTGTGTGTCCAGATCTCAAGAATATAGAACCATATGCTATACCTTATATCCCACCTTGGAAATGAAAGAGACCACATGTAAATCTGTCACTATCTGAGTTTCCAAAAAATTATTCAGATCCTTCAGTGTTTCAGATGATGTTTGGTCAATTTAGAGATCTTTTTAGGGACTTTCGGGCTATTTATACAGATGGCTCTCAGGAGAACAACAGAGGAGCAGCCGCTACGGTCACCAATGGTTTGAATGTCCAGGTCCGACTTTTGGATGGAGCTTCTATTTTTACAGCAGAATTGCGGGTGATTCTGCATGCACGTGATATTGTGTCTTATTACGATGGAAAAGATTTTATTATTTTTTCAGATTCTTTGTCTATCTTAACTTCCTTACAGGTTAATGATTTTGAGAACCCTACACTTTTAAAGATTTTACAAAGGTGCCATGATCTCATTGAGGGTGGAAAAAACATAGAACAAGGTCCCCTATACTGATATAAAGTGTCGAGTAAATAATTTAGTTTTTAGGCAGTGGCAGAGCCAGTGGGATGAAGAGACTAACAATAAACTTCATCTCATAAAGCCCAGTGTAAAACGTTTATATCTCTATTCAAGTAGAACTAGTAGAAGAGAAGAAGCAGTGTTGGCCAGGACTCGTATTGGTCACACCTACATTACACATAGCTATTTATTGAAAGGGGAGCCTGAGCCTGTGTGTGACACTTGTTCAGTCCCCCTGACTGTCGAGCACATTTTAATAGATTGCATAGATCTCGCTGAGACTAGGTTCCAGCATTTTAACCTTAACAACTTGTATGAGCTTATATATGATCCATGAATTTAATGCTTCAGTAATCCTGCAGTTTTTAAAAGATATTGAAATGTTTTATAAATTCTGAATTTGTGGTATAGTTAGCATGAATTCTATTGCTAGAGTGCTGCAATTCTGCCTAAATAACAACAGACTTTTACTGCTGGTTGTAAATGTATAGGAATGCACATTCTTAGCCAGACTTGTTGTTATTAATATTACCTTTTCATCTTTTGATTGGGTTCTACACAAAAATTGATTGTTCGAAGAAAATGATTTGGTTTACCTTAGCTTCATTAATCGTTTGCGAATTAAAATTGAACTCTTAATCATTGTACTTAATATAAAATAACCATGTTTGGCACAATATAACACACTATATGTGTTGAAAGTGCAGTTAAATTTCATTCATTCATTCACCTATCTCCGCTTTTATAAGTCACCCTATGCTCCTGTATCTTCTGGAAGAAAGTATTCACTACAGTCATTTCCACCCTTTTTCAAAATCTACCAACATCTGTCCTTCTGTGTTCCTGTCCTGGGTACCAAACCTGCCCATCACTTCCTCGTCCCTCTGTTGCCTGCACCAACATGTCCATTGAAGTCTGACCAATGACCACTCTTTCACCTCTGGGGGTACTCTGCATCACTTCATCTAACTCATTCCAGAATCTCTCCTTCTCTTCCTGCTCACATCCTGCCTGTGGGGCATAAGCACTAACAACATTGAACATCACACCTTCAATTTCTAACTTGAGACTCATCATTCTGTCTGACACTCATTTGTTTAGAACATTCCTGAGGAACATGTAAGAACTCTCTCCGTGGAGGAAGCTCTTAGAGAAACCTGCACGATCTGGATTCCTGCATCTCAACGTCTTGGAGTACTTCGGGAGCAACAGACAATGAACCACACGAGTGAAATCAGTCTGGTTTATTCATCGGAAGCTCCTCGAACACATGCAGTGTCAGCTTATTTATACAGAGGAATGTGCGTGCAAAGCAATAATTGCGTGTTCACAAAGCATTAACATATATGTTTGTGCACTGCAGCACTTAACACTTGGGGATGTGCATTCAAAGTAGTAATTGCGTGTTCACAAAGCATTTCCATATATATGTTTGTGCCCTGCGGCGCTTAACACTTGGCTAATTCCATTTCAAAGCAATTCCTCATTGTTACATTGTTACTTTCCGAATCCCACACCCTAACCGAAACACTACACAAGAACACCCACCCAACAGTTTCATGTGCCTAGCGCACATGTCACAATTACAAGAAGAACAGGAAGCTTTAGATACACAGAAGTTACAATACACACATAGTTGCATCTCATTTATCCTATCAATTTATTCCATCAGAACCCCTCCTTCAAGATGACTCCTACTCCATGTTTCTTCCCATCCACACCATGAAAAAACAGCTTAACCCCTGATCCTATGCTTCTAGCCTTGATACCTTTCCACCTGGTCTCCTGAACACACAGTCTGTCCTCCTTCCTCCTCTGCATCATGTCAGACAGTTCCTGTCCTAGTTCTAATATTCAAAGTCCCTACTCTCAGTCCTAGACTCATGCTTTTCCTCTTCTCTCTCTGCCTACGGACACGCCTCCCGCCTCTCCTTCTTCAATTTCCACTAGCACCCTGTTGGTTAACAGCACTGATGGCAGTTGTTGTTAACCCGGGCCTCGACTGATCCGGTATGAAATTCTTTGTTGTAATTCGCATATTTTATTTGGCATTTGTTTTACGCCGGGTGCCCTTTCTGATGCAATCCTCTGCATTTATCCAGGCTTGGGACCGGCGTGAGGGAAAGACACTGACTTTTCCATTGTTTTCCAAGAGAGGCACCTTAGAACAAGTCCTAAGCTGTTGCAGTACAGCATTGGGAGAAGGGCGCTACCGGTGGAGGCACGACCAAGTCCTGAAGACAATCGCCGAAGGCATCAGCACGGGATTGGCTTGGGCAAAACAATTCCGCCCCCCTAAGAACATCAATGCCTTTGTGAGGGCTGGGGAGCAGGCTGCCCAAGCTAACAGACCACCAGCAGGCATTCTGACCTCTGCAAGAGACTGGCAGCTGTTAGTGGATCTTGAACATCAGTTGAAATTCCCTAGCCATATTGCGGTCACCACCCTCCGTCCTGACATTGTCCTTGTGTCAGAGGCCACCAAGCAAGTGATGCTGCTGGAGTTGACTGTCCCGTGGGAAGATCCCCTGGAAGAAGCCTTTGAGAGGAAGCTTTCCAAGTACACAGGACTGGTGAAAGACTGTCAGCAATCAGGATGGAGGGTAAAGTGCCTTCCAGTAGAGGTTGGCTGCAGAGGCTTTGCGGCCCAGTCCTTTGTAAAAGCTCTGGGTTGTCTAGGTATCATCGGGCAACAGAGGAGAAGAGCCATCCGCAATACCACTGAAGCGGCAGAGAGGGCCTCAGGATGGCTGTGGCTCAAGAGAGGAGAACCATGGAGTCATGGTAGCTAGTTCGCCAACTGGACACAAGCCGGGGTCTGATCAGCCCCAGCTGGGTCACCTGAATAAGGGTGTATGATATTGAAAGACCCGAAACACCCAATTATTCCAGGAACATCACTGATGATGTGTCCAGTCGCATGAGCAGATGTATTTACATAGTGAGTACCCTGAGACATCAGTGACAGCCAGGAAAGTCTGGATGACAACCACGAATAGTGTGGTGACTACTGGAGAGACAATGATGGCTCGGAGAGACGGCAACCAGGGCAGAGCGGGCTGGCAACCAAATCTGTGTTCACCGTGAGGAGGACATCCATACAAGCTATGATGAACCCAATGGAGAGACACCCCCAGGTGTGCCCAAGAGGGGGGGGGTGAGCACCCCAACTGGATGGATACAATGGTCATAGACCAAGGCAATGGACAATCGACCATGAGCGCACAGTGTATTTGTGGCAAAGTGTGCAAAAACCTGCACGGCTTGAAAATCCACCAAGCAAAGATGAAGTGTTTGGGGGGAGCAGGAGCAACACAATGCACAGATGTTACACCTGATGAGACACAGGAGGGGCCTTGCCTGGAGTCACCCCACAGTGCTCGGAACCTCCTAGTGTTGTCATTGCGCTCCTCAAACACCTAGTCAGAAAGAAGGCGGATTAAGTGGCCAGCAGCTACCATGACTTCATTGGAAGAAATTTGACGATGACGTGGACCAAATTTTGGAGTCAGTCTCAAAGGGTGAGGTGGATCGGAAGCTGCAAGCCATGACAGCAATCATTGTTGGGTTAGCAGCGGAGTGGTTTGGCGAAGAGGAGAATAAAATTTCGGGAACATCCTATACAAAGAATCACAGAGCTAAGAAGATCGACATCATAAGGAGAGAGATGAAAATGCTGAAATCCCAGTATAAAGAGGCAGGAGATAAGGAGCGTTCAGGCCAGTTGTTGTCTATCCACCGGAAGAGAATAAGGGTCCTCCGCCGGGCGGAGTGGCATCGGAGGCGGCTACGTGAGAGGGCACGCAAACGAGTGGCCTTTATAGCCAACCCCTTCAAGTTCACAAAAGACCTACTAGGCCAGAAACACAGCGGCAAACTTACCTCCTCAAAGGAAGACATCGATCAACATCTTTCACAGATGTTCAACTATCCCAGAAGAGAAATGGAGCTGGGAGATTGCAAAATCCTCATTGATCCCCCTGAACCTGAGGTGCAGTTTGATATGTCGGAGCTGAAGCTAAGGGAAATCAAAGAGGCTGTTCATAAAGCCAGAGCATGCTCTGCTTCAGGACCAAGTGGCACTTCGTACAAAGTGTACAAGAGCTGACTCAAACTACTATTGCGTCTGTGGAAAATCCTGAGAGTCTTTTGGAGAAAGGGGAAGATCCCAGAGCAATGGCGAATGGCTGAAGGGGTGTGGATTCCGAAGGAGGAATGCTCCACCCGGCTTGACCAGTTCCGCATCATTTCCCTCCTATGCGTCGAATCAAAGATTTTCTTCAGTGCCATCTCCAAGAGACTGTGCTTATACATAGCAAGAAACGCTTACATCGACACATCAGTCCAGAAAGGTGGCATTGCAGGGGTGCCAGGCTGTGTGGAGCATACAGGTGTGGTGACACAGCTCATTAGAGAGGCCAGAGAAAAGAGGGGCGATCTGGAAGTGTTATGGCTTGACTTAGCCAATGCATATGGCTCCATCCCCCATAAGTTAGTCCAGCTTACCCTGGTAAAACACCATGTCCTTGGCAGGTGTAGAGACCTCATCGTTGACTACTACAACAACTTCAGGGCAAGGGTCTCTTCAGGAGTAACTCCATCCAGTTGGCACAAGGTAGAGATGGGCATCATCACAGGGTGTACCATCTCAGTGTCACTATTCTCCTTGACCATGAATATGCTCACCAAATCTGTTGAACCAGAATGCAGAGGACCCCTGATGAGCTCAGGTCAACGGCAGCCACCTATTAGGGCATTCATGGATGACCTTAAAGTCACCACAGAGTCAGTCCCAGGATGTTGGTGGATCCTCAAGGGGCTGGAGAAGATGATGGTGTGGGCACGAATGAGCTTTAAACCTGAAAAATGTAGGTCGATGGTGCTGAGGAAAGGAAAGGTAGAGGACAAATTCCGTTTCAACATCGCAGCCACAACCATCCCAACAATCTCAGAGAGGCCAATCAAGAGTCTGGGCAAGGTTTTTGACAGCTCTCTCAAAGATGCAGCATCCATCCAGATGGCGTATGGTGAGTTGGAGGGCTGGCTAAAGTCCGTGGACAAGTCCGGTCAACCTGGAAAATTAAATTCAAGGCATGGGTTTATCAGCACTGTATCCTCCCCAGGATCCTGTGGCCGCTCCTCATCTATGCTGTCCCACTATCCACAATAGAGATCTTGGAGAGGAAAATCAGTAACGTCTTCTTCTTTTCCTTTCGGCTGTTCCCTTCAGGGGTCGCCACAGCAAATGATCTGCCTCCATCTAACCCTATCCTCTGCATCTTCTAGTCTTACTCCAACTACCTTCATGTCTACCTTCACCACATCCATAAATCTTCTCTTTGGTCTTCATCTTTATCTGGGCCTTCTGCCTGGTAGTTCCAACCTCAGCATCCTACTACCAATATATTCACTATCTCTACTCTGTACATGTCCAAACCATCTCAATCTAGCCTCTCTGACTTTGTATATATAGTGTAATACATTTATGATGAGGCATCTATATTAAAAATTAGAAGTTTACAGCACTTGAGAAGGACATTTTGAATGTTGAAAGTATAGGAAGTATTTGAATTGTATAAAATACTGTGAGGCAGCATGGTGGCGTAGTGGTTAGCACATCCTCTTCACACCAAGAAGCCCCTGAGTGTCAATCTGGGTGGAGTTTACATGTTCTCTTCGTGCTTATGTGTTTCCTCTGGGTTCTCCGGGTTCCTCCCACAGTCCAAAAACGTGCACAGTAGGATAATTGGCTGTTCCAAATCACCCCTTGGTGTAAGTGTGAGTATAAATGGTTGTGTGAGTGTCGGCCCTGCTCTGGCCTGGCGAGCTGTCCAGAGTGTACCCCACCATTGCCCACACTCAGCTAAGTGGGGAATCAGCCTCCCCATGACCCTAATTAGGATTAAGGTTTCAGAAAATAAATCAAAGGATGAATGAGGAAAGACTGTGATGGTGCTGATTTGCAGACTCGTGCTGAAATGAACAAAAGTCTGGTCTAAACATTGATGGGCAGATTAAGATGCATGATGTGCAGTGAGAGGTTATGGTGCACTGCAGAGGCTTTTGTTGACCTGTAATTGGCTGTTCAGAGCAAATCATTTAAAAAGTCCAGTGTAAACATATTTGTGCAGGTTAAGATGTGTGGTGTGCAGTGAGTGGTGCAGTGCAAGGCAGGTGTGTGTGTGTGTGTGTGTGTGTGTGTGTGTGTGTGTGTGTGCGTGCGTGCGTGCGTGCGTGTGTGTGTGTGTGTGTGTGTGTGTGTGTGTGTGTGCGTGCGTGCGTGTGTGTGTGTGTGTGTGTGTGTGTGTGTGTGCGTGCGTGTGTGCGCGCGCGCGTGTTGTGTTCCCCCATGCTTGATTTAAAAAGTGATGGCCTGGGTGAGGAACAGTCTCCACAGTGTGTGCAGCAGGGCAATCACAGCAGCCTGGCGCTGATGCTGCTCCTCTGATGATGGTGTGCAATGAATGCAGTGGATTGTCTATAATTGACAGGCGCCGACTCAGTGTCTGTTGCTCTGCCACAGATGTCACACTTTCTAGTTCCGTCCAAAAAGAAAAAGCATAAAGAAGGGCGCTCGCCACCAGAGACTAGTAGAACATCTGGTGCAGTTTTTTGCAGATGTTGAAGGACGTGAGCCTTTTGAGAAAGTACAGACGTCTCTGTCCTTTCCGGCACAGAGCATCAGTGTAGGCAGTCCATTCCAGTTTGTCATCCAGGTGCGGGCTCAGGTATTTGTACATCGGCACAATCTCTACCTGTTCCCCTCTGATTGTCAGTGGGTCTGGGTGCAACGTGGGTCTTCTGAAGTACACCATAATTTCCTTCGTTTTGGTGGTGTTGAGGTGTAGGCTGTTGGGGTCATACCTTCAAACAAAGTTCTTTATCACTTTCCTGTCCTCCAATTTCTGTCCATCCTTGATACAACATACAATAGCAGTGTCGTCTGCAAACTTCTGCACAAGACAATACTTTGAGTTGTATTGAAAATATGGGGTGTAAAGAGTGAACAGGACCTGGGGGAGTACAGTCCCCAGTGGTGCACTGTGCTGCTGACGACCGTGTCTGACACGCAGTACCCCAGTTGCACATACTGAGCTCTGTCTGTCAGGTAATCAATGATCCAGTCCACTAGGTGTGAACCTACTCCCATTTGTGTCAGTTTGCCCCTGAGGAGTAGAGGCTGATTCGTGTTGAAGGTGCTGGAGATGCCCAGGAATGTGATTCTTACAGCACCTCTGCAACCATCCAAATGAGAGAGGGATTAGTGAAGCAGAAAGATGATTGCTTCTTACACTCCCACTTTGTCCTGATATGCTAACTGCAGGGGTCAAGAGCATGGCGGCTTTATGGCAGTAGGTAGTGAAGTAATAGCCGTCCCATGGTCTTCATCTCATGTGACATTAAGGCAACAAATCTGATTCAGGTTCACAGTATGTGGTCCCTTTTGGAATGGGATGATGCATGACATTTTTTTTTTTTTTTACAGCTGAGGGACTCTTTCACATACCAAACACAGGTTGTAGATGCACTGGAGTGGGTTTCCGGGCTCCTCTGCACATGCCGTCAACAGCCTTGTTGATACTCAGGCTGGGCCTCTTTAGTTGTCTTCTCACTTGGACTACTGTGTTTGTGGGTGGGAGGTTGTTCTCCTTGGTTACAGTGTCTGCCAGTGGGAGAGGGAACTTGTAGAATGGACTGTGCGCGGGGGGGGTTCTGGGGGCTGGGGATGGTGTGTACGGTGTTGTAGGGTTTTGAATGGATTTGAGCTGTCGAACCTGTTGTCATTTACACTGTACAGGCAGTGGTGGCTAAGTGCATAATGCAATGGGTTAACTGCATTTCAATCCCCAATATCACCACTATTGGACCATTGAGCAAGGCCCTTAATCCTCAGTTGTATCAAAAATGATAATTGTACATCACTAAAGATAAGAGCTTCTGCCAAATGCTGGAATGTATTGAAAATGTACACTGTACACCACATCCGCAAAGCGAACATCAATGTGGACGACCCTCCACACCACTCACACACACACACACTCTTCAACCTTCTGAAACTTCTGAACCTTCTGAAAAGATTTAGCAGAGCATTCAGACCTCACAACCAGACTATGTAGCAGTTTCTTTCCTCAAGATATCAAGCTCCTCAACACCTTCTCCTTCTTCTTCTTTTCCTTTCGGCTGTTCCCTTCAGGGGTCGCCACAGCAAACCATCCACCTCCATCTCACCCTGTCCTCTGCATCTTCTTCTCTTACTCCAATGACCTTCATGTCCTCCTTCACCACATCCATAAGTCTCTTTTTTGGTCTTCCTCTAGGCCTTCTGCCTGGGAGTTCCAACCTCAGCATCCTAATACCAATATACTCACTATCCCACCTCTGTACATGTCCAAACCATCTCAATCTAGCCTCTCTGACTTTGCCTCCAAAACATCTTACATGGGCTGTCCCTCTGATGTACTCATTTCTAATCCCATCCATCCTCGTTACTCCCAGAGAGAACCTCAACATTTTCATCTCTACTACCTCCAGCTCTGCCTTTTCCTCAGCGCCACTGTTTCTAAGCCATACAACATAGCTGGCCTCACCACCGTCTTGTACACTTTTACTTTCATTCTTGCTGACACTCTCCTATCGCAGATCACACCGGACACTTTTCTTCAACAATTCCAGCCTGCCTGCACACGCTTCTTCACCTCTTTTCCACACTCTCCATTGATCTGGACTGTTGAACCTAAGTACCTTAAAATCCTCCACCTCCTTTATCTCTGCTCCCTGTAACATCACCGTTTCTCACCGTTTCTCCTGGGTCTTTCTCATTCACACACATGTATTCTGATTTTCTGAGGCTAACCTTCTTTCCGATCCTTTCCAGGGCATACCTCCACCTCTCTAGATTTTCCTCCACTTGTTCTCTGCTCTCACTACAGATCACAATGTCATCTGCAAACATCATGGTCCATGGAGATTCTTGCCTAACCTCGTCTGTCAGCCTGTCCATCACCATCGCAAACAAGAGGGGGCTCAGAGCTGATCCTTGATGCAGTCCCACCTCCTCCTTGAATTCGCCGGTCACGCCGACAGCACACCTCACCACTGTCTTACATTTCTCATACATGTCCTGCACCACTCTAACATACTTTTCTGCCACTCCAGACTTACTCATGCAATACCACAGTTCTTCTCTTGGCACCCTGTCATATGCTTTTTCCAGATCCACAAAAGCACAATGCAGTTCCCTCTGACCTTCTCTGTACTTCTCTATTAACATACTCAAAGCAAACATTGCATCTGTGGTGCTCTTTCTTGGCATGAAACCAAACTGTTGCTCACAAATGCTGACCTCTGCCCTTAGTCTAGCTTCCACTATTCTTTCCCATACCTTCATCGTATGGCTCATCAACTTTATCCCTCTGTAGTTGCCACAACTCTGCACATCTCCCTTGTTCTTAAAAATGGGAATCAGCACACTTCTCCTCCATTTCTCCGGCATCTGCTCACTCTCTAAGACCTTTTTGAATGTTCTTGTCAGAAAATCTACTGCTACCTCTCCTAGACACTTCCATACCTCCAGAAGTATATCATCAGGACCAATTGCCTTTCCATTCTTCATCCTCTTCAGTGCCCTCCTCACCTCACCCTTACCAATCTTTGCTACTTCCTGCTCCTCAATGGTCACCTCTTCTACTCTTTTTTCTCTCTCATTTTCCTCACTTATCAGCTCTTCAAAGTACTCTTTCCATCTTCCCAGCACACTTCTGTCATCAGTCAATACATTTCCCTCTCTGTCCTTTATCAATCTACCTTGCTGCACATCCTTCCCATCTCTATTTCTCTGCTGTGCCAACCTGTATAGATCATTCTCTCTTTGCTGTGGTTGTCCAGTCATCTGGAAGCACTTCCTGACAACCAAAAGCCTGTTTCAACTCCTCCTTGAAGACAACACGACCCTCTTCCTTTTTCAACTTCCACCACTTTGTCTTCTGCTTTGCCTTTGCCTTCTTCACCTTCCTCACCATCTGCGTCATCCTGCATACCACCATCCTATACTGACTTCCTTCAAATTACATCGCCTGCACAAGATGTAGTCTACCTGTGTGTTCCTGTCTTCGCTTCTATAAGTCACCCTATGCTCCTGTTTCTTCTTGAAGAAAGTATTTACCACAGCCATTTCCATCCTTTTCCATCCGTCCTTCTGTGTTCCTGTCCTGGATACCAAACCTGCCCATCACTTCCTCGTCCCATCTGTTGCCTGCACCAACATGTCCATTGAAGTCTGCACCAATGACCACTCTTTCACCTCTGGGGGTACTCTGCATCACTTCATCTAAGTCACTCCAGAATCTCTCCTTCTCTTTTAGCTCGCATCCTGCCTGTGGGGCATAAGCACTAACAACATTGAATATCACACCTTCAATTTCTAACTTGAGATTCATCACTCTGTCTGACACTCTTTTCACTTCTGGAACATTCCTGACAAACTCCTCCTTCAAGATGACCCCTACTCCATCTCTTTTCCCATCCCCACCATGATAAAACAGCTTAAACCCTGCTCCTAAGCTTTTAGCTTTGCTGCCTTTCCACCTGGTCTCCTGAACACACAGTATGTCCACCTTCCTCCTCTGCATCATGTCAGCCAACTCTCTATCTTTTCCTTGCATAGTTCCAACATTCAAAGTCCCTACTCTCAGTCCTAGACTTGTGCTTTTTCTCTTCTCTCTCTGCCTACGGACACGCCTCCCGCCTCTCCTTCTTCGACGTCTTCGACCAACAGTAGTCCAATTTCCCCCAGCACCCTTTTGGCTAACAGCACTGATGGCGGTTGTTGTTAACCTGGGCCTCGACCGATCCGGTATGAGATTTGTGTTTACGGTTTGCAATTTTTAGTTTGGCAAAAGTTTTACCCCAGATGCCCTTCCTGTCGCAACCCTCTGCATTTCTCTGGGCTTGGGAGCGGCATAAGGGGGAGAGACACTGGTTAGTGCCCCCCCCCCCCCCTCATGGCTGAGGACTGAAATACACAAATTTCTTTCCTCTCTCTCTCTCTCTCTCTCTCTCTCTCTCTCCCTCTCGCTCTCTCTATTTCTCTCTTTCACCTGTGTGGACACATACATTTTACTTACGGTATATTGTTCACTCTTTACTGCACTACCTCAACCCTGCTCAAATGCAGCTACGTTTGTATTCACGTCTATTTTTATTTGCACTTCCTCAACCTCTGCTAAGCTGTTCATCATTTCAATGTTTTATTCCATCTCATTTTTAAAAACATTTCATTACACATGTTTTTTTTCAGCACTAGGTGTCTTGTTTTTGTGTCATCTTTTTCTTTTTGTGCTGTGTTTGCACAGTATTGCCTATTGTCTTTGCTCAGTTTGTACCTTGGTGCACACTTGCACTTTATGTGATGAGGACAAAAACCTGGTCCTCGATCTGTGTGGTTTTTTTTTTCAATTTTTTCAATTTTTTTTTTTTTTACATATTTGAGCTTTATGTTGTATGGTTATGTAGCATCAGGTCCTGGAGAAACATCATCATCATCATCATCATCATCATCATCATCATCATGATCATCATCATCATTGTTGCCATCTTCTGCTTAATTCTGGGTCAGGTTGCGGTTGCAGCAGCTCAAGCAATGAGGTCCAGATATGTCACTCCCAAGCCACTTTTTCCAGCTCTTCTGGTTGGACACCGAGATGTTTGAACACTTGCCAAGAGATTATAATCCATCCAGCATGTTCTGAGTCGACCACACCAGGGAAGTGTTCGGGAGGCATTCTATCCAGATGCCCTGGAGAAATGTCTCATTTCACTATGTACTGCATCAGTGACATGTGGTTGAAATGACAATAAAGATTCTTGAACTTGAAATTGATGATACAAAAAATCTGCTTAAATGTACACACTACATACTAATCATACCACTGTTGAATTATGAATACTACAGTTTTACAAAGTAAAGAAAACTCAGGTGAGTTCATCATAAAAATCTTAACCAGAAAAAAAGAATTGTAAGAACTGAGAGGAGCAGTGATAAGATAAGATAAGATACAGCTTTATTAATCTCACAATGGAGAAATTCACTGTTACAGGCTCTTGAGGTACCATCAGTAGGGGGTGCAAAAATAGATACATATACAAACATACACACATACATATATATTATATAAGTAAATAAATAAATAGATACATAAATAGTATAAATTAATAAACAATAAAAGAAAAGAAGGGAACGACTTTGTAGACTGGCCTATATTAAAGTGTAATGTATCTGAGTGCAGAGTAGATGGGTTGATATGGTTGACAGTCAGTGGGGTAGATGTGGTTGATTAAAGTGCACGGGGGTTTTTATTGCACATAACCGGTATTTTCACAGACAGTTACAAAGTGGCGTTGTACAGTCTGACAGCGGTGGGAATGAACGACCTGCGGTAGCGCTCCTTCCTGCACTGAGGATGTCTCAGTCGTCCACTGAAGGAGCTACTCAGCTTCTCTACAGTCTGGTGCAGTGGATGAGAGCTGTTGACCATGATGGATGTGAGCTTTGCTACCATCCTCCTATGAGTGAAGTGGTAGAAGGGTGCAAGAGGATGATACACTTTGGTCAGGGGATGTTTATTTCAGGTTTATATCTGAACATTTCTTTAAGGGTTCTAGTACTTGCTCAGTATGTTGTATATGCATTTCTTAATTGAGGTGTGTGTGTGTGTGTGTGTGTGTGTGTGTGTGTGTGTGTGTGTGTGTGTGTGTGTGTGTGCACGCACATGTCTCGGGGTGTGTACATGCCTGTAAACAACATTAAATATATCATCCCTAATTTTCCAGCTGAAGCTCCAAAGACTTAAACATCTGTCCCCTTGCATCATATCATCGTTACCATTTCCCCATTAAACAAATCATCCATCATCAGAGAGGTAAAGCTTCTCAGTATACAGTACAGACGATGTGTAGAACAGCTCTATGGTACTGTATATAGTTTTTTGTGAGGCATTGCGATTTGGAATAAATTTAAATACCATTTAAATTTAAGTGAACAAACAGAGGAATCAATATAAAAACTTTACTGATGTTTGTGCAGATGACATTGTGATCTGTAGTGAGAGCAGATAACAAGTGGAGGAAAATCTAGAGAGGTGGAGGTATGCCCTGGAAAGGAGAGGAATGAAGGTTAGCCTCAGAAAATCAGAATACATGTGTGTGAATGAGAAGGACCCAGGAGGAACGGTTACAGGGAGCAGAGATAACGAAGGTGGAGGATTTTAAGTACTTAGGCTCAACAATAGGGGCAGTGGTGGTCTAGTGGTATAGGGCGCTGGATCGCTGATCCAAAGGTTGGGGGTTCGAGTCCCGCTCTCCACAAGGTTGTCACTGCCCCCCCCCCCAGTGCAGCTAACTGGGTTATCAAAGGCCGGCCATGTCTCTCACTGTCTGTGGTGTGAGGTTCATGTAAAAGAACCATTGCCAACTTTTGACAAGAAGATCTGCAAAGCCGTCAGTGCGTTTCTGTCCCTTGGTTGCCTCAGTATGGGACGTCAGTGCAGAGTCATCTGCAAACAGCATCTCGCGGATGAGGACCTGCCTCACCTTCGTCTTTGCTCGCAGTCGAGATATGTTAAACAATTTTCCATCTGACCTGGTGTGGATATGGATCCCTTCCTCACTGTCAGAGAAGGCATACTGAAGAAGCATCGAGAAGAATATCCCAAAGAGTGTCGGAGCTAGGACGCAGCCTTGCTTCACACCACTGCTCACTGGGAAAGCTGCAGAAGTCCCACCATTGAAGCAGACAGTGCTGTGCATGTCCGCGTGAAAGGAGGTCACGATTTGAAGTAACCTTTGAGGACATCCAATCTTCTGCAGGAGGCTGAAGAGTCCGCTTCTGCTGACCAGGTCGAATGCTTTAGTCAGGTCTATGAAAGCAATGTACAGGGGCTTCTCCTGCTCCCAACACTTCTCTTGCAGTTGACGAAGTGAGAAGATCATTTCGACTGTGGATTGGCCTGCCCTGAAACCACACTGCGATTCTGGGTACACCCGGGAAGCAAGAATCTGAAGGCGAGTAAGGACAACACGAGCAAAGACTTTCCCTATGATGCTAAGGAGGGAGATGCCACGGTAGCTGTTACAGTCACTGCGGTCACCCTTGTTTTTGTAGAGGTTTACAATGTTTGCATCGTGCATATCCTGGGGGATGAACCCTTCCTTCCAGCATAAGCAAAGCAGCTCATGGAGGTGCTGCAGGAGTGCTGGCTTGCCACTCTTCAAGACTTCAGGGGGGATGCCATCCTTTCCAGGGGCTTTTCCACAGGTCAGACAATCAATGGCTTTGTCCAGTTTGTCCACTGAAGGCAGGTAATCCAAATCCTCCATGACAGGTAAGTTTGGTAGGGCATTTAATGCTGCATCGGTTACCACATTCTTAGTTGCGTACAGCTCCAGGTAATGTTCCACCCAGCGTTCAAGCTGCTTGCCTTGGTCCGTGATCACCTCCCCGGTCTTGGTCTTGAGGGGTGCAGTCTTAATTGTGATTGGGCCAGTAGCTGTCTTGATGCCATTGAACATGGCCATTGCATTGCCAGTGTCAGCTGCCATCTGGATCTTGCTGCAGAGGTTCAGCCAGAAGTCGTTTGCACAGCGGCGGGCTGTCTGCTGGGCCTTGTTTCGTGCAGCTTTGAGGGTGTCACGAGTACTGGTGCTGGGGTTTTGCTTGTATGCTAGGAGGGCTTCCCTCTTGGCTTCTGTCACAGGCTGCATGTACCAGTCTACACTCCGACGCTCCTTTTTCCCAAAAGCGGTGAGGGCTGTTGTGTAGATAGTATCTTTTAGGAAGCTCCACTTGCTGTTGATGTCTTTGCCAGGAGTCTGCAAAGCCAACTTCTCCTTGACTGTGTCATGAAACAGTTGGATTCGCTGGGGATCCCTTGAGGAGCAGGTGTTGATGCGTGGGAGGCCTTTAGTTTTAGAGTGATGGATCCTCTTTGTTGTCAGCCGTATCCTGCTTCCAACAAGGGTGTGGTCTGTGTCGCAGTCTGCGCTATGGAAACTTCTAGTGTGGAGAACGCTGCTCAGATCTGTGCGCCTGGTGAGGATAAGGTCTAGCTGGTGCCAGTGGCAAGATCTGGGGTGTCTCCAGGAAACTTTGTGGCGGTCTTTGCACTTGAAGTATGTATTTGTTACACACAGGCCATAATGGCCACAATATACATATATGTATACTGATGCAGCCATGAGGCGGGGGGGGGGGGGGGGGGCACTAACCAGTGTCTCTCCCCCTTATGCCGGTCCCAAGCCCGGATAAATGCAGAGGGTTGCGACAGGAAGGGCATCCGGCGTAAAACTTCTGCCAAAAAAAAAAATGCAAATGATCAATACAGAATTCATACCGGATCGGTCGAGGCCCGGGTTAACAACGACCGCCATCAGTGCTGTCAACCAACAGGGTGCTGATGGAAATTGGACTACTGTTGGTCGAAGACGTCGAAGAAGGAGAGGCGGGAGGCGTGTCCATAGGCAGAGAGAGAAGAGGAAATGCGTGAGCCTCGGACTGAGAGTAGGGACTTTGAATGTTGGAACTATGCAAGGAAAAGCTAGGGAGCTGGCTGACATGATGCAGAGGAGGAAGGTGGACATACTGTGTGTTCAGGAGACAAGGTGGAAAGGTAGAAAGGCTAAAAGCTTAGGAGCAGTGTTTAAACTGTTTTATAATGGTGTGGATGGGAAGAGAAATGGAGTCGGAGTCATCTTGAAGGAGGGGTTTGTCAGGAATGTTCTAGAAGTGAAAAGAGTGTCAGACAGAGTGATGAGTCTCAAGTTAGAAATTGAAGGCGTGATGGTCAATGTTGTTAGTGCTTATGCCCCACAGGCAGGATGTAAGCTAGAAGAGAAGGAGAGATTCTGGAGTGAGTTAGATGAAGTGATGCAGAGTACCCCCAGAGGTGAAAGAGTGGTCATTGGAGAAGACTTCAATGGACATGTTGGTGCAGGCAACAGAGGGGACGAGGAGGTGATGGGCAGGTTTGGTATCCAGGACAGGAACACAGAAGGACAGATGTTGATCGATTTTGCAAAAAGGATGGAAATGGCTGTGGTGAATACTTTCTTCAAGAAGAAACAGAAGCATAGGGTGACTTATGAAAGCGGAGGTAAGAGCACACAGGTAGACTACATCTTGTGTAGGCGATGTAATTTGAAGGAAGTCAGTGACTGCAAAGTAGTAGTGGGTGAGAGTGTTGCCAAACAGCATAGGATGGTGGTGTGCAGGATGACACTGATGGTGAGAAAGGTGAAAAAGGCAAAGGCAGAGCAGAAGACAAAGTGGTGGAAGCTGAAAAAGGAAGAGTGTCGTGTTGTCTTCAAGGAGGAGTTGAAACAGGCTTTGGGTAGTCAGGAAGTGCTTCCAGAGGACTGGACAACCACAGCCAATGTGATCAGGGAGACCGGTAGGAGAGTACTTGGTGTGTCCTCTGGAAGGAAAGTAGATAAGGAAACTTGGTGGTGGAATGAGGAAGTGCAGGAGTGTGTACAAAAGAAGAGGTTAGCCAAGAAGAAGTGGGACATTGAGAGGACCGAAGAGAGTAAACAGTAGTACAGGGAGACACAGCGTAAGGCGAAGGTAGCGGTGTCAAAGGCCAAACAGAGGGCGTATGATGACTTGTATGATAGGTTGAACAGTAAGGAGGGAGAAAATGATCTATACAGGTTAGCACAGCAGAGAAATAGAGATGGGAAAGACGTGCAGCAAGTTAGAGTGATAAAGGACAGAGAGGGAAATGTATTGACTGATGACAGAAGTGTGCTGGGAAGATGGAAAGAGTACTTTGAAGAGCTGATGAATGAGGAAAATGAGAGAGAAAAAGAGTAGAAGGGGTGACCGTTGAGGAGCAGGAAGTAGCAAAGATTAGTAAGAGAGAAGTGAGGAGGGCATTGAAGAGGATGAAGAATGGAAAGGCAGTTGGCCCTGATGACATACCAGTTGAGGTATGGAAGTGTCTAGGGGAGGTAGCAGTAGATTTTCTGACGAGAATATTCAACAAGGTCTTAGAAAGTGAGCAGATGCCAGAGGAATGGAGGAGAAGTGTGCTTGTGCCCATTTTTAAGAACAAGGGCGATGTACAGAGTTGTGGCAACTACAGAGGGATAAAGTTGATGAGCCATACAATGAAGCTATGAGAAAGAATAGTGGAAGCAAGACTAAGGGCAGAGGTCAGCATTTGTGAACAACAGTTTGGTTTCATGCCAAGAAAGAGCACCACAGATGCAGTGTTTGCTTTGAGGATGTTAATAGAGAAGTACAGAGAAGGTCAGAAGGAGCTGCATTGTGCCTTTGTGGATCTGGAGAAAGCATATGACAGGATGCCGAGAGAAGAACTGTGGTATTGTATGAGGAAGTCTGGAGTGGCAGAGAAGTATGTTAGAGTGGTGCAGGACATGTATGATAGATGTAAGACAGTGGTGAGGTGTGCTGTCAGTGTGACAGAAGAGTTCAAGGTGGAGGTGGGACTGCATCAAGGGTCAGCTCTCAGCCCCTTCTTGTTTGCTATGGTGATGGACAGGCTAACAGATGAGGTTAGACAAGAATCTCCATGGACTATGATGTTTGCAGATGACATAGTGATCTGTCGTGAGAGCAGAGACCGAGTGGAGGAAAATCTAGAGAGGTGGAGGTATGCCCTGGAAAGGAGGGGATTGAAGGTTCGTCTTAGTAAGACAGAATATATGTGTGTGAACGACAAGGACCCAAGAGGAACTTTGAGGTTACAGGGGGCAGAGATAAAGAAGGTGGAGGATTTTAAGTACTTAGGCTCAACAATCCAGAGCAATGGAGAGTGTGGAAAAGAGCTGAAGAAGTGCGTGCAGGCAGGTTGGAATGGATGGAGAAAAGTGTCCGGTGTGATGTGTGATAGGAGAGTATCGGCAAGAATGAAGGGAAATGTGTACAAGACGGTGATGAGGCCAGCAATGTTGTATGGTTTAGAGACAGTGGCCCTGGGGAAAAGACAGGAGTCAGAGTTGGAGGTAGCAGAGATGAAAATGTTGAGGTTCTCTTTGGGAGTAACGAGGATGGATAGGATCAGAAATGAGTATATCAGAGGGACAGCACATGTTAGATGTTTTGGAGACAAAGTCAGAGAGGCTAGATTGAGATGGTTTGGACATGTACAGAGGAGGGATAGTGAGTATATTGGTCGTAGGATGCTGAGGTTGGAACTACCAGGCAAAAGGCCCAGAGGAAGACCAAAGAGAAGATTTATGGATGCGGTGAAGGCGGACATGAAGGTCGTTGGAGTCAGAGTAGAAGATGCAGAGGATAGGGAGAGATGGAGGCAGATCATTTGCTGTGGCGACCCCTGAAGGGATATGTATACAGTATAGACATCTCCAGGTTAGCAAACTGAGCGACCATATGCAGGCCATGCCTCTCACTGTCTATCTTGAAAAGTTCATTTATACACACACGCACACACACACACACACACACACACACACACACACACACACACACACACACACACACACACACACTCACACACAGACTTGGAGCAGTGGGCTGCAACACGTTGGGGGTGCCCTGGGGGCAGTTGTTTGCAATGCCCTGACTCACATTTTTTTTCTACTGGTTGGGGATTAAATCCTTGACCTTCATGTACTGAACCTCTTTTTCTAAGCATCAGGCCATAGCTTTTTTTTTTATTATTATTTTTTTATTTTATAAAATTGTTTACAAATGTATTGTAAGACAAACTGAATAATAATTAAAAAACAATCTGCTGGATTTATACAAGGGATTTGGAATTATGTATTTTCTTTATACTTGTGGGGATATGATGACCATCCACAATGTGACAAGAATCTTCATTTTTTTTTTACATTTTTTGAACCACTTAATCCTAATTAGGGTTGCGGGGCGGCTGGCACCCATCTCAGCCGATTCTAGTTGAGGGAAAGGTACATCCTGGACAGCTCACTAGGCCATCACAGGATCAACACTCACACTCACACCTGGTGGTGATTTGGATTTACTACTACCTACTGTGCATGTTTTTGGCCTGTGAGAAGAAACCAGAGCACTTGGAGGAGATCCACATAAGTACGGGGAGAACATGCCAAGTCCGCACAGAATGCTCGAGCTGGGACATGAACCCCGAACATTCTTGCTGAGGCGCATGTGCTAACCACCACCCCAGCATGCTTCTCGATAAGAATATTCTTGACATAGATTTCACACACAGGCGTACAAGTCGAATACAAACACTTTTCTGAGTTTTAAAATTTTTAAATTCTTATGTAAAAATATTTTTCTGCATGTTTCAGATTCAGGCAGCGGTAGGCTGGTGGTATAGGTGCCGAATCACTTATCTTAAGGTTGAGCGTTCGAGTCCCACTCTCCATGGGTTGTCACTGTCCCTCCAGTGCAGCTAACTGGGTTATCAAAGGCCGGCCATGTCTGTCACTGTCTATGTTGAGAGGTTCATGTAAAAGAACCATCGCTGACTCTCATCTCGAGGAGCTGCATAGCTGTCAGTATGTTTCTGCCCTGTAATGGCCTGGAGGGCTGTCCAGGGTGCACTCTGCCCTCACCCAGAGTCAATTGAGATGGACGCCAGCCTCCCTCCCCGTGACCCTAATTAGGAATAAACGGTTCAGAAAATGAATGAATGTTTTAGAACCATACAATCTGAACACCTCTTATTCCTATTTCAGGAAATTATCTCTAATATTTTCCAAGATTCTAAAATTTGACTTTTTCAAAAGCTGAGAGGTCATAAGGTGATTGTCACAATGTCATTATCTATCAGAAAGAATCAACAATTTAATAAAACATATTATCTTTTTTTGTTTTTTTTACACTCGGTTTCTGTAGCATGAAGCTATCAGGAGTTCAGCTCCTCCTGAATTGGATGCAAGTCCATCACAGGTTACCTTCCCAGTATACAGTATGTTTACTGGTACCCATTTATACTGCTGGGTGGACAGAGTGGCGCTTCTCAATTATTTTCTGTTGCGCCCCCCGAGGAAGAGGAAAACATTAAATAGTGTTATTTGTCCCCCCAGTGCAGCTAACTGGGTTATCAAAGGCGGGCCATGTCTCTCACTGTCTCTGGTGGGAGGCATGTAAAAGAACCATTGCTGACTTTCGACAAGAGTAGGCTGCAAAGCCGTCAGCGTGTTTCCGCCCTGCGATGGCCTGGCGAGCTGTCCGAGGTGTACTCTGCCCTTGCCCTGAGTTGGCTGGGATGGGCACCAGCCTCCCCGCGACCCTAATTAGGATGAAGCGGTGACAGAAAATGATGATGATGATGATGGTGTTATTTGTCTAAAACGGTTATAATCCTCTGCATAACACTGTATCCTTATTAACATAATAAATCCTTATTATCATTATGGAATACAAAAAAAGAGAATAAATATTGATCAACTTTCAACAAAGAATAACTTTATTAACAATTTTTAGTCTTTAAACAAAAAGATTTAAAGTGCATCAATTTGCCTGAAATTAAAAAAGTATCCTTATTTAAACTGTAAACATTTTTGACCAATAATTTGAACCATTCAGTACTGAAAAATAAAATTAAATAAAATCAATAAATAATAATAAATTCAAATTGATCAGCAACATTAACTCAGGAGCACAATATATAAAACACTTTAACTTACAAACCAAAAATGAATAAAACAATTATTATTATTATTATTATTATTATTATTATTATTATTATTATTATTATATATATTTTTGGTCAAAATGATTAAGTCCAGATTAATGGCTATAATGAGCACGTTTCGCAGTGCACAGCTTTTCAAAGCTGGGTTTAAAGGATGATACTGAACTCTCAGCTCCTGCTCAATGCTGAACTGGGACCTGAACTTATTTCTGCAGCAGTGATGTCATCCAGCATGATAGAGCAGGGTGTGCTTCAGATAGGATCAGTTCCTCTGCTCTGCTGTGGCGTTTTCTACACTAAGCAGTTTGGTACAGTTTGCTGTGCTCTCCCGGTAAATATCCAACAACCGATGAACCATTAGAAACTGCTACAGCAAAAACTATCAGATGCTCTGAATGAATGGAGCGATGAGCCAGATATGGACCTATCAGAAAGTGATGACGAGTATTTTTCACCCAATTCTCCTGCTCACTAACTTCATACATTTAAAAATGTTCCTGGCCATGTGGTTTTGTTTATGTTGTGTTGATTTGTTCAATGTGCCATGTGCTAACGTTGACAGTGTTGATTGGCTCGATTTTACTTCTGGGAAAATGTTTAAAGGAAATTTTTAAAGGGAGGGAAAAGTAAGGGGTCTTTTTTTTTTTTTTTGAATGCCGTTTTCTGTTTATTTTCAGCTTTCATGTAAGTAATTTGGTTGATACCACAAAATGAATAATAAAAATACCAGTAAAACTCTTTGATTGTTATGTTATTATTCATGTTTTCCACCTCGATGGTAATAAGCACTTGCTGTTCCACTCCACTGGTAACATTTTAATAACCACCCACCCACTCCAATTTTTAAAGTGCCCTGGGCGCTTATCATGTCGAATACGGTATGTTACCAATAAAAGGGCAGCCAACCACCAAGCAAATTAACCAATAAAAAAAGCACAATTAATGCAACACACCACCGACCAGGCTTTCACTTTTAAATTGTCCAGGATGAAACAGTCAATTTGCGCTGTAACATAACAATGCTTAGGTGTACTCAAACCTCACAGAGAGGAGAGAAAATCCTTTAGACGGATTCAAGGACCTTGGGTCAATGCAATCAGGAAAAGAGTTTATTCCCCAAAATACAAAACATAAATACTACCCTCAAAAGGTTTTCCCAAAAGCTGACAACAGCAGCTACCATCACACAGCAACAGCACAGCTAATCCAAAACTAGCATTGGGCAGATTCAGGCAAAGTTTCGTCCATGCACCGAAAATGTCAGAGGAAGAGGCTAGAGGAATAAAAAAAGGCAGCATTCCAGTCCACAGCTTCCCGTTGGCATGTACAACCATAGGAAACAACACATACCAGGAGCATTATGCCCCCGACAACATAGCTCCTAGGGTCATTCGGTCACGCAAACCCCTCCACCCCAATAAGGTGGCACTTCATGGTCTTCATGCTTGTCTAGGCTGAACCAAGATTGTTTGTAGCCAAGACTTATTTTCTATGTAAGCAAAACATAACAATCATAGATGGTCTTGGCTGGTTGTTGGGATATATTTTCAGCTCCTCCAAAGGAATGACCATGTCCTTGCAGAAGGAGACATATGAACAAATAATTTAGACTAGACTGTCCAGATAATTCTTTCAAGCAGACAACCAACTCTTCTGACCATCACCTTAGAGACTGCTTTCTCTCTTTTTAATACAGTTTTATACTGGGCATTAGATGAATACAGTAATAGGCAGTGCATCCCAGGGGTGGAGGTGGGCGTGGAATCCTTTCATCCTGTCTAGTTGGAAAGGTGATATTCTGAAAAGTTTCTGAGTGACCTTCTGGTGAGACGGACTGCAATTCAGCACCACATCAAAGACATTGCTGGAGGCCAGGGTAATGTCTGCCCTTGGAAGAATATATGCCACTATTCTAAAAAGCTCAACCCTAGTGCAGCTAACTGGGTTATTAAAGGTTGGCCATGTCGCTCACTGTCTATTGTGAGAGGTTCATGTAAAAGCACCGTTGCTGGCTTTTGTAAAGAGTAGGCTGCACAGCCCTCTGCGTGTTTCTGCCTCTTGCTAAGGGTTGTGTCAGGAAATGCATCCGACGTAAAAACCTATGCCAAATCAAATATGCGAATCATTAATATGACTTCCAGATGGATGGAGGCAGATGATTCGCTGTGGCGACCCCTGAAAGGGAACAGCCAAAAGGAAAAGAAGATTCTAAAAAGCTAAAATAATAAAAAGGTAAACATGTGATGTGCATTCTTTTAAGGCTGACTCACATATGAGCAATATAGCTGTCAAATAGTGAGATGTGTTTTCAGTTGGTTCATGAAAATCCATTTGCAATTAGTGTCTACAAAAAATGTTCTCTTCGAATCTCTTTGAAAAGGCATTGAACTAAAGACCTGTGACCTTCACTGGCTGTGTGTCATGTATTGTACCGAATAATAATAATAATAATAAATACAGATCCAAGTGCTTTTTTCCTGTATATTTTGTATGTAATCTCCATTTGATGGTCTTGAATCCGGTGGGCCTGGTTAAATTACTTGTGTATTCCAGCATGAGCTGCCCAGCTTTGGTGTATTGTACAGCTGCAATTTAAACCTGCACTATTGGTTTGCAGCTATAAGTGTGAGATAGTGGAGCGTCGTGTAAAAACCTGTGCTGTTCTTCACAATGCATTAATCCCATGGTAGATTGGAACATATGTTAAAGGTTTTCAATAATTAGACTGGGGATTTATTATTTATTTTGCACACGTGTAAAAGACTCGTGCTGACAAGGAAAATCCCTTATGAAATCAGTGAAGATATTATGTGGGAAATTGAATTCAAAGTTGAATTAGTAATTCTGGAAAAGTTAATTAAAAATACAGCAGTAGATTCCTGCAGAGCCGAGATATATTTCCCACATGTCCCCTGTAATCCATCCAAAGGAATCAACGGATCTGAGATGCAGTTGTGAAAGGCAGCTTGAGCAGGAAGTTCACCGACACCGGAATAACCATTTATCTATTTAGGAATATTATTATATTTTTATAATGCATGTGTGAGATGGCAGGAGGTGCTTATGTGTGGGAAGTCCTTTGAAAACAAATGTAAATAAACACAGCACAGGACTTCAGTGGCCTGTCCCAGCAGCCTCGTTATAGGAGGGATGGATTCGTGTGACGTGTGTATCATTTCACTGGTTTTTCTTTGTAAAAACTGTCAGATTCACATGACCTGTGCAAGAAATGGTTGCTTGAGGTGTGTGAAAAAGCAACTGAGTAAAACTGAACTGCTTCCATAGTCTTTTGATCATTTTCGAGCATTTCTGATTTCGCACCAAATTCTGAGTCAGTCCAAAACCTTTCACCAAGACCCCCAATATAGACCATTTGCCTCAGATTCCACCAGCTACTTATAAAAATATACAAGTTCCTGTTTGAATTTATTCAATTACAGAATAAAATTCAGTTGTGCTTTCAAAGAAGATTGTTTACATGTTAGTCAGGCCTTAGAGCCACGTAATTGTGTCACGGTTATTGATGTACATGTTAACCACACTTCCTGACTCTTTTCCTGTAGCCTCCTCACATTGGTCCAGATGGTATGGAGCCCTGAATCCATTGATAGTCAGGTAAGTGTCTTGGTCATGCTCAATGATTACCACAGGTAGAGGGATTGGGTCTCTGAGTTCTCTCCAGCTCTGCAGGCTCCGGTGGAGGGGTGTGGCTGACATACGAGGGCATATTGCAGCACACACACCTGATCCCACTTGCTAATTTTCCACGCTATAAATACCACCTTGGTGCCAGAAGATTGTCTTGCTTCACATCTCTGTTTCCCTGTGCTGTCTCTGGTTCCTGGTTCCAGCTCTGTGCTTGACCAGTTACCCACGCCTTAGTTCCCAGTGCTTAGTGTTTATTGTGTTTCCCTTCATCTCCAGGAGTTACTGTGTTTGCATCCTGCTTGAGTACTTCCCCTTTAAGTGATAAATCAGCTCTGTGTCATCTCACACTATATCCTGCATTTCTGGGCCCAGCTGAAAGTTCATTACGTCACAAATGGCTCCAAAAAGAAAATCATATTCTGTAGATTACAAGCTGCTAGTAGTGAAATATGAAGAAGAAAATGGTAATCGAACAGCAGAAAGAAAGTTTGGAGTGAATGAGAAACTTGTGAGGGACTGGAGAAAAGCGGAGATTATTATTACTGCAATATAGAAAACAAAAAAGCTAATCGCGGGCTAAAGGCTAGATGGCCACAACTAGAGGAACGAGTTCACACATGGGTGCTTGAGCAACGTGCTGTAGGGAGGGGCTTGTCTACTGTGCAGTTGTGTCTGCACGTTCAGGTAGTTGTCAAGGAGATGAATAGAAATGATTTTGCGTGAGGACTTTCTTTGTGTTACCGCTTCATGCAATGCAACTGACTCTCTATCAGAGTGAGGACCACAATGCCACATAAACTGCCATCAGATTTTTAAGCCAAGGTAGACAGTTTCCATGAGTTTGCGACTTATAGGCCAGTGCAACTTATATATGTTTTTTTTCTTCTTTATTATGCATTTTTGGCCAATGTGACCTGTACTCTGGAGCGATGTATAGCCTGGAACATATGGTAACCTGATGCACCTTTGTCCTGCTTCTTTATCCTGTTCTTTCAAATTGTTAGATTCATTAAAATCTCTTTGGATTAACTTCAGGAATTGTAGCGAGAGATTAAACGGTTGAGTCAAAACAGCAAAGTTAAACCACAGAGATACTTCCCTGGTATATTGAGTACTTATGGCTCTCACCATACCCACTGCCTCGCCTTCATGGCAGAAAAACAGCCAATAGAAAAGAAACCACAGTGTACAATATCCAAACTCGATAGCATATTTTATAAAATTTCAAAACCTGGTAAATAAAAACTATAAAATCACAAAAAGACATAAGAAATATTACAGCTCTCACTAAGTGCTAACAGTTGCTGCGTGTAAATGCGTCCAGTCATCAACCACCAGGTTTCCTCAAGATCATCAGGATCCCACCAAACTTCCCCCAAATCATCAATTCAATTCATCAGCAAACCAGGACACACCACAGGACTCAGAAAACAGAAGGATCGGGATCACTGGCCTCCCAGAAGGAGAATGTGTACCTCAGCAAAAACACATGGTGGGGGGAGGTTATTAGGTTTACTCATTATAGTGTAATGGAAATAGAAGAATTTATTATTGCTGAGTGCAAGCAGGGACTCTGGCATGACTGGCTATGTCAGCATAACTAAAAGAGAGAGAACCGGGAGGATTCAATCCCACAAAGCCCCCACCCTCATCACGATTCTCTCAAATCATGGTGATCACAGACTTTGTGCTCCAGTGTGAACTCCATGGCAAACAATGTAAAACTGATTAACCCAGCAGGCACCAAAACTCGGGGAATCACAGTATGTGTGTGTAATGAACCAGAACATTAAGTGTACAACCAGTTTGTCAAGATCGAGGTATCTCTGAAAACAAACACCATTTGCAACACTGACATTCTTTTCTGTTGAACATACAGACAAAACTATATTGTGCAAATTTTTCAAAGGTTAATGAAATCTTAAATCAGGGTTGGGTATTACTTTGACTTGTATTTTTCTAAAACTGAATTCCATGGCTATTTTGAAACAGAAAATTTGAAGAATTTTTTAATAGTGGTTTCTATTTTCAGCTCTGTATTTATAACCAGCTCAGAGTACACTACAGTCAGGGCATCGCCACTGTGACCAAAATATGCTGGTAGTTTCAGGCTTTCCCTGTGGTTTTATTGTTCTTCTATAAATAACCTCAAGCTTTATTAATAGTAGCATGAAAATTGGATTCAAAATAGTGACTCCCACATTCACTGAACGATAATGTGTATGATTCACATGCATTAAAAATGACAATACGGTAGAAACACATACAGTGGTAATAACACCCTGTAATGGCCTGATGAACTGTCCGGAGTGTACTCTGACCTTGCCCCGAGTTTGCTGAGAAGAGCGCCAGCCTCCCTGTGATCTTAATTAGAATTAAACAGATCAAAAAATGAATGAATTAATGATATTATTTCGCTTGATGGTTCTACAATGCATAAAGCTTTTCTCATCTTCACTAATCTTGGCTGTCATGAGCTCCTGTTCCATGGGTGCTTGAGGTCTCCACTTCCTGGCTGGCTTGACACATGTTACTCATCTGAAGCACATCAGACAGACACATAAGAGGCTTCTAATACCCACATTGCTGAAGTGAAGCTGACAGATTGTTTCACTACACTGGACAGCTCACTGTACACCCAGGACAGCTCGCCAGGCCATCACAGGGTACTTTTATAGAACTCTTTTGTCTAAAAACAATATAAAAAATATTTTTACAGTTTATGGGGCTTTCACTGCACACCAAATCTCATATTTAATATGATTTATTAGAAGAGCATGCGGCTCTTTGTCTGGTTTCATGCGGCTCTTATGTTCATATCGAAGTTTGTGTTTTTTTTTAATGTGTGTGTTCACTTCGCTTGAGTTCAATATTGTGTTATTGTCAAATGCTTATGTGCGCCTCCAGTGCAGATAAAGGCCGGCCATGTCTCTCACTGTCTACTGTGTGAGGTTCATGTAAAAGTACCATTGCTGACTTTCAACAAAAGGAGCTGCAAAGCCATCAGCGTGTTTCCGCCCTGCGATGGCCTGGCGGGCTGTCTAGGGTGTACGCTGCCCTCACCTGGAGTCGGCTAGGATGGGTACCAGCCTCCCCGTGACCCTAATTAGGATTAAGCAGTTACAGAAAATAAACTGAAATCTTCAGCTCTACTTCAGCTCACTGCATACTAACTTTGCCCAGGAATTTCCTAAAGGACTGAACTTCACAAGCACAAGTTATTCACTTTGAAAAATCAGGCAGGACAGCAGATACAGTTTTCCAAAAAATTTACGAAGCCCTCAGAGACTGTATTACCCCCATTTTGCTGGAGCGCGGCAGACTCGTGGAAGCAAAAGTTTAGTCATCCTCCAACGTTCCTCAGTCATTCCCTCATCTTCTGTGTCCTTATGTATGATTCCGAATGTGTTCCTCCGCTTCCAGCAAGACCAAAATCTTCCGCAATCTTCAGCATTCCCCCCTTCCAGATGGTCAAAAGCGGCCACAGAATGTTTACATTCATCTACGAATCCCCACAGAATACTCTCGGAAGGCGTAGAATACATACGGAACAATAGAGGAACTGCGTAATTACCATAGACAGTACACGGAACAAAGCGAAACGTTTGCGGGATACATGCAAAATGTTTGCGGAATGGTTGTGGATAGCACAGAAGACTTGTGGAACACTCACGGAAGTCACTTCCACTATAAATACAGGCGCGCAAGACAAAGAGCCATTCATTTCGAGAGACGCCACAATACCGAAAGCCAAGCGAAAGACATCCACCAAGAGGCCATGGTCCCCAATGCCGGAAACCCCACTGGAAGAGCCTTCTCAGGAAGCTGAGGTTGACACCGTGCTGGATGTCACTTCCGCCGAGATCGCCCCTGAGAACAAGAAGTCATGCGTCTAAATCAAGCTCACTGAGGATGAGGAGCAGGCCATGGTGGAGTTCATCCAGGCAAATGAGTGCTTGCACAAGAAACTCTGGTCCTGGATGAACAAACCACACAAGGCCAAGCTCTGAGCTGATCAGGGCTTGCGCATTGGGAAGAGTGATGAAGAGCTGAAACAATGGTTCCATAGCATGCGCACGAGGCTGGGAAAGCTTAGACGGTAGAAGTCGGGGCAAGCCGACCTCAACATGTTGCAGCGGGACCAGTGGATATACAACAGCTTTAGCTTCCTATGTCCACACATAGTCGAGGTACAGCTGAGGAACCTATTGTTCATTGTCACACTGCATTCTTTGTAGTCTGGAATGATTTATTTAAGGTGCAATTAATAGGTCATATTGGCAGAATGAGATTCCTTGGTCGAATCCGCATAATCCTAGGCAGAATCAGGAGCAAATCCTTTGATCTTTGCCGATTTTTCCGCATTGAAACGTGGTTACACTGGGTATTCCTCAGTCATTCCTCAGTCATTCCATGTTAAATGTAAATGTTCCGCTTTCATTCCGCGTTTTCCACAATCATTCCAAAGGTCTTCCTTCTAAAATGAAGTCGTGTCACTGTCGTTCCTCGAGTGGTCTTCCTTTGCAATCCGCACTGCTTCCAAAGGTAATTCGTGCGCGTTTAAGCTTGTATTCTTACATTGTACAGCGGTCTTTCTGTGTCTGTTGCACACATGCCAAGAACGTTCCGAAGGTGTTCCGAAGGAACAATTTTCCGTAGGTTTTTGACCCATTTTCCATGTATAAATGCCAAACCTCCTCTGTAGACTGCGTTCCGCGCCTTTCCGCCATGATCATTGCATTCCGCCTTCCAATGAAATGGGGCATAATGCTTGTATCGTATCAACTGTTACAAATGTTACACGTGCCAAAACATGAATGAAGGAGAGTTCATTATAAAATCCCTCAGTGACTTTGTTGAAATCTTGTCTCCTGAAAACAACAAAGTAAAACACGTATCAGACGTCCAACTGGCCCGTCACACTGCTAAACACAGAATATCTGACATTAACACAGCTATTTAGTCACAATTGCAAGCTGTCCTTCAAAGATGTATTTTATCATGTTGGTGTGTGAATTTACAATAAATCTGGCTGAGCAGAGGTGTGTGTGTGTGTGTGTGTGTGTGTGTGGGGGGGCTCTTTGCGTTAACACTCCATAAAATGTGGCTCTTGGTCTCTGACTGGTTGAGCACTCCTGGTTTAGTGCAACAGAGGCACTGAAAACACAACTGAAGAAAAAAATGTGAAAAAACAAATTTTAAACATTTCATTTAACAAGCACAAATACAGTATTTTGAAATATCTCCTTCTGAAGGTCACAATATGACACTTGTAACAGGAAGTGATTTTACCCTAATAAAAGAGGAATAATGTGAACACACACACACACACACACACACACACACACACATACAAACACACACACACACACACACACACACACACACACACACACACACACACACACACACCGCATTCAATATATATTTTAATAAACTGGATAAGTTATAATCATTATCTTGAGTTTTTGGATAAAAAAATCATGAACATATTTTTAAAATATATATTTTGTAAACTTTTTTTTGTCCAAATACAAATAAAGTTTATAGTAAAAGACTTCAGTTGTTTTTCTTCAGTTTTTAACAAAATAATCACCTGTGAAATCACACTGATTGGACGCATTTGAAATATTAGGTGGTGTTAAACTGGTAGTACTTTAAGATACACATGACTTGAAAGTAAAGTAAGTTTGAGGGTAAAAAGTAGAAGGAACAAAATAAAGAACATCAAAAAGAATCACATTTATCCAAATGCACAAGTCGTAAAGCAGGTTTCTGGAGGTTTCTGGAGAATAAGAATTTCACTGGTATAGGTTTTGGCTGTTTGACCCCATGCAGTGATGACATACAACACATTCGGCTGAATAAGTATGTATTCTAGTATTATTATTATTATTATTATTATTATTATTATTATTATTATTATAAGTAGTAGTAGCAATAGTTTAATACAGAGATACTTCCTGGAAAGATGTTCATCAATAGATAAACCTGGATATTTGCCACGAGTTTTACACTTTAAAAAATTGTAAGAGCTGTAATCAAACATTTTCAAATGTAATAGACAAATAAAAGAAAAAAAACAGAGATCACTGGTGAGGAATGGTATAAAATAGTCACTTAGCTTCCGTCTACCAGTGTGTGGACGCTCATGCCCTAAAAATAGAGTCTTGAATCTCCTTGAAGAAACTGTGACCAGGGCATGACGGTGATTGTATATTTATTCATTGCAAAAGAAGCCAGACGGAAACTACCTCAGAGAGACAAAGGGGTTTCTCCTTTCGAGTCTGATTGTTTAACCTTAGGTTTAACCTCAAATAAATCTTGAAAATTTCCCCACACTCAGTCATCCTCAAACACTCAGGAGATGTGAGCTAACCGAGCAAACTTGTTTAACCGTTTCAAAGAATTATCTGAAAAATCAATCACAAAAAGGTCAACGGTAAACTTATTCGTTCAGAAACACAAACATGGAAGTGATTTTATCAGGGTGTGGCGATCAGCTGTGAAATCTGATGTGTAAAATGTGAAGTTGAGTAGGTGCACAGGTATGCTATATTCCCAAGGCTGGCCCATGACACACCCTTTCACAGGAACTGTGGTATTACATGATCATGGTAAGAAGAATCTGTGGTTTTCGTGAAGTCATGAGCTCACCTCAACATGTTTAGTACTGTGGTATTTTTATTAGGCTGATAATTGTGATATGTAATAATTGGCAGAACAACTGTTTCAAGTCTCCGCTTGTTTGTGCAAAAAAAATAAATAAATAAATAATTTAATAATCATAAACCAAAACTAGTTTCTAGAGAGCCAAGTAAGAGGTGAGTGGAAAATAGAATACCTCAGGAAAACAGACCTGGAGACAACAAATAATAAATTTATTCCATTTGGCAGATTCCCTTATCCAGAGCGATACAGCTCTCACTGAATCAGTGAGGGCTACGGGCCTTTCTCAAGAACCCGACAGTGGCAACTGAGTGATACTCCGACTTGAACCCCCAACCTTCTGATCAGTAACCAAGACTAATCACTTCTCACCACTATTTTTATGACTCATTCATTCATTTTCTGAGCCGCTAAATCCTAATTAGGGTCACAGGGAGCCTGGCGCCTATCTCAACCGACTGCGGATGAGGGCACAATACACCCTGGACAGGTCTCCACACCATCGCAGGGGCAGAAACATGCTGATGGCTATGCAGCACCCCGTACGAAAGTCAGCAATGGTTCTTTTACATGAACCGCCACCACAGACAGAGAGAGACATGGCCGGCCTTTGATAATCAAGTTAGCTGCACTGGAGGGACAGCAGTGACAACCGTTGACGATGGGACTTCAACTCCCAGCCATGGGATTGGTAATCTAGAACCTTACCACCAGGCAGCCACTGCTTTATAATTATTATTCTTATTATTACGGTTTTTTGGAGTGAGTGTAAGTGCTCATATACTATGATGAAAGTGTGACTCATACCAATCGGTAGAAACCAATGACTGAATTCTGAGTTTTTCACTATTTGGTGTAAATTGCAGATTTATTATATAAACTTATGTTTGATTCACATACTTATTCACTTCTGTCTCAGAGCTTTCCGAGTTGTCCTGACATTGTGGCAGTGTTTATTATATTATGCATATTGTTTTATACAGTAAATTTAGACTTTACTAATTTGAATGGCATGTTGAAGGGGATGTGAGACAGGTGGAATGTACTGTATGCATATATGTGTGAGAGGATGAGATGATATTCAGGTTTCATCACTGTAAAACGTAATGCCAGAAGTCCATCAGTGGCCTTATATGGCTTTGGAAAATGGCAGAAGGTGCAAATGCTGGCAGCACTGGTAGTGCAGTATCGGAGCATTCAGACGGTCTGTAAACAAAAGTCATCCAGCTGGAGTTTCTCCACACAAAATAAGACGTATAGTCTTTCCTAATCATACACAGAGGCTGTTCTTAAAGCTGAGAGTCGTTCATACAATTTTATGTGTGAACATAATGACAACAAAGATTTTTCAGCATGTATGTATAACAGCATTATTGTTTTATTATTTAAACCTACTTTGTGACAAATATGACCATATAAACATATATGATTAAGAAGTGAGTAATATGTATATAATCAGATGAAGAATGAATGGTGACAGTGAGGGATATGTACAATATTACTACTATAATAAACAATAGAATGTAAATGTATAACAGTGGATGTTGGTGCTATATGGACCATTTTGTACAGTTTAATATTTTCCGGACTATACGTCGTTCCGGAGTACAAGTTTCATTGGCCAAAAAATGCATAATAAAGAAGGAAAAAACATATACAGTAGACCCTTGACTATTTGTGGTTTTGTACTCACGCATGCATATATTCACGGACTGCCGAGCAACTGTCACATGATTCAAATTCAGCCAATGGCTGTCCTCCTTCCTGCTGATTGGTTGAGATGATGTAAACGTCCCTTTTCCTCATTTGCACACAAGTTGTCAATGAGCCTTTTTTAATTGTGTTTTAATTACCAGTTAAGTTCTATGATGCCACTCAAACACCAGCGAAACACCAGAAAAAGGTAATGACGTTGGATGTCTCTTCTGAAGAAATAATACTTTCTCCTGAAGAAACGACAGTTTCCTCTGAAGTGCCTGAAGACGAATAATCATCTGAACTGTTGTAAAGCACTGTAGTATTAGTCTTTTTAAATTACTATTCCAGTACAGCACCTAAGTTAATGTTTAGAATGTTTGTGTGTCAGATTCTATCTATCAATCTAGTGCCTGAGTCATAGGATGACCATTGGCGACCAGCCATGAAGGATAACACCCTGGCTATCATCTTCATGGAGGTTTTCTTGGCAGGATTAGTGCAGTGGTTTGCCATTGCTTTCTGCACAATGCGAACCTACGGGCAATTTAGAATGGCCAATTAACCTACTGTGCATGTCTTTGGATTGTGGGAGGAAACTGGAGCACCTGGAGGAAACCCCCAAAAGCACAGGGAGAACAAGCAAACTCCACACAGAAACGCCCAGGTTGGGAATCGAACCCAGGCCTTCTTACTGTGAGGCAGACGGGCTAACCACTACGCCACCATGCTGCCATATGTGAGATTAAACTTGAATAATTACGCTTCATGCTCTTTTACATTGAACGTGACCTCTCCAAGATGGCGCTCCCTAGAGGGTGACATCGCAGAGTTCTCAGAGTCAAATTGTTTCTTTGTTTGTTTTAATTTGTTTTGTTTGTTGTTTTGTATGATGTTGTTTGTTTTTTTTGCACTATGCTCATCTATGACCGGGCGACCCTACTACAGCTATGACAGCGCTGTGAGGGCTGGAGCATAGGAGTCGGACCCAAAGATGCAGTAGACCATACATGAAGCCTCAACAAGTTTATTTTAGCACAGGGGAAACCACAATCACTGAAAATAATATTTTAACGGAACTGGTCGAGCACAAGGCAGGATACCAGGAGTCAGAGAGATCACAGGAAAACGGAATCACATGGAAGGGCAATCTTCTGACGTCAGAGGGGAGCGCGCCACTCCTATTTATAGCTCGCTGATTGCTGAGTGAATACAGGTGTGCTCTCTGGACCTCACCTGCAGGTAACAGCCATGCCCCTCACCAGCACCTGCAGTGAATGAAGAGAGAGAGAGTTAATGCCACCTGCAAGCACAGACCATAACAGTACCCCCCCACCCAAGGGGCACCACCTGGCACCCGACCAGGCTTGTCCAGGAACTGACGATAGAACTCTGTTAACAAGTCTGGGTCCAGGATTAGGGAGCAAGGAATCCAGGAGCGTTCTTTGAGGCCATACCCCTCCCAGTCCACCAGGTACTGGAAACCTTGACCTCGTCTGCATATGTCGAGGATGCGAGTTACTGTGTATGCAGAGTGTCCATCAATCAGCCACGGAGGAGGAGGTGGGGGTCGGTGTGTGTGTGTGTGTGGGGGGGGGGGGGGGGAGAGGGGACTTTCCACCCCAGGCTTGATCAAGGATGCTTGGAACACCGGGTGTACTATGAGTGAGGATGGGAGCTTGAGTCGGACGGCACTGCGGTTTATGATCTTTTCTATGACATAGGGCCCGATGTACCTGGGAGACAATTTTTTTGGGGCACTGGGCGAGGTAATGACCATTTTCTGTGAAGTTAGATGCAGAGACTGTTGGTCAGTCACAGATGCCTTTCCTCCGCTGTCAGCCTGGTGCGGCTCAGCTGCATGGGTTCTTGACAATCATTCTCTCTCAGAGGAGGGAATGGCGAGGAGGTTCGAGATGGGGCCTCCTTGGGCCTCACGGAGGTGCTCGAGGATGGGTAGTCAAGACTGGTCTGCTCTTAGCAGGATATATCCCTCTCTCAACCGGTTGTCTAGCCTGGTAGTCAAGGCAATCAAATCCTTGAGAGTAGCCGTCTCATCTCGTGCTGTGAGCTCGTCCTTCAGCCTCTCATTCAGACCCCACAGGAAAACCCTTCGGAGCGCGGGGTCATTCCAGCTGCTTTCTACGACGAGAATCTGGAATCTGATTGCGTACTCCGTCACTGACTATGACCCTTGCTGGATTCATAGGAGCTGAGAGCTCACCTCCTCTTCTTTCGCTGGACGATCGAAAACCTTTTTTCATTTCCTGCATGAACTGGTCGAAGTGGGAGCATAATTCTGGGGCATGAGTGGCGACCGCTAGTGCCCAGAATGAAGCTTGCTCCGTGAGTAGGCTCACAATGAATGTGGTCTTAGCTTGATCAGTGGTGTATGTGAGCGGCTGCTGACTGAAGATGAGCGAACACTGATGGAGGAATTGTGCGCAGAAGCCGATCGTGCCCGAATACCTGGCTGGCATGGGGATGAGTGGTTCTCAGTGCATGGGGAGTATAGCTGGCGCTGATGCTGCTGCCGAAGTGGAGAGTGAAGGATGAGTGGGCTGGGTCGTGACCGTGAGTTGGGTGGCGATGACGTCCATCCTTCCGCCGAGCTGCACCATGCTGGTGGTTATACGCTGGAAGTTGTTCACATTTTGGTGCAAGGTGGAGTCGTGTTGTTGCAAGAGGACTCCCTGGTGGGATAATGCCTGCTGGAGTTCGGCGGTCTCCATGTTTCCGGGTCAGAAAATTCCTGGACAATTGGAGCATATGAGTCAGACCCAAAGATGCAGTAGATCATGTACGAAGTTTCAACAAGTTTATTTTAGCACAGCGGAAACCACGATCACTGAAAATAATATTTTAATGGAACTGGTCGAGCACAAGGCAGGATACCAGTAGTCAGAGAGATCACAGGAAAGCGAAATCACATGGAAAGACAATCTTCTGACGCCGGAAGGGGAGCGCGCCGCTCCTATTTATAGCTCACTGATTGCTGAGTGAATACAGGTGCGCTCTCTGGACCTCACCTGCAGGTAACAGCCACGCCCCTCACCAGCGCCTGCAGTGAATGGAGAGAGAAAGAGAGTTAATGCCACCAGCAAGCACAGACCATAACAAGCGCACTCATTTTGGAAGTTTAGAACTGAGCATGCTCAACTCCTGTCCTGAGCTAATATGCTATGGTAGCTCAATGCTAACTGAACCCCGGATAATAATAAACCCAGGCGGAGACGTGAACAACCGAACAATGACTCCGGTACTTGGTTAGCAGTGGAAGGTTAGCACTCCCGGTTAGACTGCTTGAAAATGTTCAGTCTCTGAGAAAAAACAGGATAGACGAGCTTCAACCCATCTACTCTGCACTCAGATACATTACACTTTAATATAGGCCAGTCTATAAAGTTTCTCCATTCTTTTCTTTTATTGTTTATTAATTTATACTATTTATGTATCTATTTATTTATTTACTTATATAATATATATGTATGTGTGTATGTTTGTACTTGTATCTATTTTTGCACCCCCTACTGATAGTACCTCAAGAGCCTGTAACAGTGAATTTCTCCATTGTGAGATTAATAAAGCTGTATCTTATCTTATCTTATCTTCATGCTCGTATTGCAGCGCAGAGGGATCTACAGGACTGCTCCATGCTGTATTTCTTTGAAACATGGCTCGAGGAGAGTACACCCGATGAGGCAATTACACCAGCTGGCTACACGGCCTTCAGGGAGAACAGGAGTGCAGCGGATAGCAACAAGGCCGGCTGCAGAAGAACGGCAGATTTCATTAAATAAACCTGGAGTACTGACTGTAGATTATTTCTAAATCTTGCTCTGAGAATGTGGAACATCTAACTTTGAAGTTGTAGCCATTTTGTTTACCCAGAGAATTGTTCATTTTTTTTTCAAACAAAGGGCCTTGTTGCTATCCGCCATGGGCCTTGTTGCTATCCGCTGCCCTCTGGTCCTCCCTGAAGGCCATGTAGCCGGCTGGTATAATAGCCTAATCAGGTGCGTCCAAAAGGACTGCGCTGTCATAGCTGTAGTAGGGTCGCCCGGTCATAGACGAGCATAGTGCAAAACATTAACAAACAAAACAACATAAAAAACAACAAATTAAACAAATCAAAACAAACAAAGAAACAACATGACTCTGAGAACTCCACGATGTCGCCCTCAAGGGAACACTGTCATATATATATATATATATATATATATATATATGTATGTATGGGCTATGTTGATAAGAAGACCCCTATGGCATCTCAGAGGAAACAATGGAAGCAGTCTCCCTTGCCCGGACGCAGGTCACCAGGGTTCCCTCCTGGAGCCAAGCCCGGGGGAGGGGCTTGGAGGCGAGCACCTGGTGGTCGGGCTTCTGCCCATGGAGCCTGGCCGGGCCTAGCCCGAAAAGGAGACATGGGTCTGCCCTCCCATGGACCCACCACCCGTGGGAGACGTTTTAGGGGTCAGGTGCAGTGTGAGTTGGGTGGCAGCCGAAGGAATGGGTTCTGTCGGATCGATCCTCGGCAACTTAGTCTGACCCTCGGAACATGGAATGTCACCTCTCTGGCAGGGAAGGAGCCTGATTTGGTGCGTGAGGTGGAGAGATACCGACTAGATATAGTCGGGCTCATCTCAACGCATAGCTTGGGCTCTGGAACCATCCGTCTCGAAAGAGGCTGGACCTTCTTCTATTCTGGAGTTGCTCATGGGGAGAGGCGTCGAGCCAGTGTGGGTATTCTTGTTGCCCCCCCGTCTCGGTGCCCAAATGTTGGGGTTCTCCCTGGTTGACGAAAGGGTAGCTTCCCTCCGTCTTCAGGTGGGGGGGACAGGTCCTGACTGTTATTTGTGTTTATGCACCAAATGACAGTTCAGAGTACCCACCCTTTTTAGAGTCTTTGGGGGGGTGTTGGAGAACGCTCCCTCGGGAGAATCACTCGTTGTCTTGGGATACTTCAATGCCCATGTGGGCAACGATAGTGTGACCTGGAAGGGTGTGATCGGTAGGTACGGCCTCTCCAGTCTGAACCCGAATGGTGTTTCGTTGTTAGACTTCTGTGTTCGTCACAGTTTGTCTATCACGAACCCCATGTTCGAACATAAGTGTGCCAATAAGTGCAATTCGATGATTGACTTTGTAGTCGTGTCATCGCACTTGCAACCATATGTTCTGGACACTTGGGTGAAGACAGGAGCTGAGCTGTCTACCGATCACTACTTGGTGGTGAGTTGGCTTCGATGGTGGGAAGGCTGCCTTCCAGACCTGGCAGGCCCAAGCGTGTAATCAGGGTCTGCTGGGAACGTTTGGCAGAGTCCCGTGTTTTAGAGACCTTCCACTCCCACCTCCGGCAGAGCGACAACCACGTCCCGGAGGAGGCAGGGGACATGGAATCCGAATGGGCCATATTTCCTGCCTCCATTGCTAAATCGGCAGCCTATAGCTGTGACCGTAAGGTCGTCGGTACTTGTCATGGCGGTAATCCCCGAACCCGGTGGTGGACACCTGCGGTGAAGGGGGCTGTCCAGTTAAAGAAGGAGGCCTATCGGGTTTTATTAGCCTGTGGGACTTCCGAGGCAGCAAAGAGGTACCGGCAGGCCAAACGTGCTGCAGCTGAGGCTGTCGCAGATGCAAAATCTCGGGAATGGGAGGAGTTCAGTGAGAGCCTGGAGAGTGGCCTCAAAAAGGTTCTGGACCGCCATCCGACGCCTCAGGAGGGGGAAGCAGTTCTTCACAAACACTGTTTACAGTGGAGGTGGGGAGCTGCTTCCCTCGACTGGGGATGTCATTGAGAGGTGGAGGGAATACTTTGAGGACCTCCTCAATCCCACCAACACGCTCTCTGTAGAAGAGGAAGACCCTGGGGGTTCAGGTGGAGGTCAGCCCATCACTGGAGTGGAAGTCACTGAGGTTGTCAAAAAGCTCCTCAGTGGTCGAGCTCCGGGTTGGACGAGATCTGCCTGGAATATCTCAGGGATCTGGATGCTGTAGGACTGTCTTGGTTGACACGTCTCTGCAACATCGCGTGGTCATTGGGGACTGTACCTCTGGATTGGCAAACTGGGGTGGTGGTCCCGATTTTTAAGAAGGGGGACTGGAGGGTGTGTTCCAATTATAGGGGAATTACACTCCTCAGCCTACCTGGGAAAGTCTATGCAGGGGTACTCGAGAGGAGGATCTGAACGATAGTCGAACCTCGGATTCAAGAGGAACAATGTGGTTTTCTTCCTGGCCATAGCACTCTTGACCAACTCTATACGTTCCGCAGGATTCTGGAGGGGGCATGGGAGTTTGCCCAATCTGTCCACATGTGCTTTGTGGATTTGAAGAAGGCTTTCGACCGTGTCCCCCGAATTATCTTGTGGGGTGTGCTCCGAGAGTACAGCGTTCCTGACGCGTTGCTATGAGCCATTCGGTCGATGTATCACCGGAGCCAGAGTTTGGTCAGTATCGGCAACAACAGGTCGAATTTGTTTCTGGTGGGAGTTGGAGTCCACCAAGGCTGTCCTTTGTCACCGATTCTGTTCATAATTTTTATGGACAGAATTTCTAGGTGCAGTCAAGGCTTTGAGGGGTTCTGACTTGGTGGCCATAGGATCTCGTCTCTACTTTTTGCGGAAGATGTTGTCCTTTTGGCTTCATCAAGTTGGGACCTCCAGCTCTCATTGGAGCGATTCGCAGCTGAGTGCGAAGCAGCCGGGATGAGGATCAGTACCTCCAATTCTGAGGCCACTGTTCTCAGTCGGACAAGGGTGGATTGCACCCTCCGGGTTAGGACTGAGGTCCTGCCCCAAGTGGAGGAGCTTAAGTATTTTGGATTCTTGTTAATGAGTGAGGGAAGGATGGAGTGAGAGAGCGACAGATGGATTGCTGCAGCCTCTGCTGTTAAGCGGTGCCTGTACCGGTCCATTGCGGTGAAGAAGGAGCTGAGCCGCAAGGTGAAGCTCTAAATTTACCAGTCGATCTACGTTCCAACCCTCACCGATGGTCACGAACTTTGGGTAATGACTGAAGGAACAAGATCACGGGTACAAGTGGCTGAAATGAGCTTCCTTCACCTTAGAGATAAGGTGAGAAGCTCCGCCATCCGGGGAGAGCTCAGAGTAGATCCGCCTCTCCTCTGCATTGAGAGGGGCCAGTTGAGGTGGCTCGGGCATCTGATCAGAATGCCTCCCGGATGCCTCCCTGGTGTGGTGTTTCAGGCATGTCCAACCAGGAAGAGACCCTGGGGTCGACCTAGAACACACTGGAGGAACTATGTTTCTCGGCTTGTCTGGGACCGCCTTGGAGGAAGTGGCTGGGGAGAGGGACGTCTGGCCCTCTTTGCTTAGGTTGCTGACCCCACGACCTGACCCTGGAAGAAGACGATGATGATGATGATAATGTGCTATATATATGTTGAATGTTCTTGTCAGAAAATCTACTGCTACCTCTCCTAGACACTTCCATACCTCCACAGGTATATCATCAGGACCAACTGCCTTTCCATTCTTCATCCTCTTCAATGCCCTCCTCACCTCACCCTTACTAATCTTTGCTACTTCCTGCTCCTCAATGGTCACCTCTTCTACTCTTTTTTCTCTCTCATTTTCCTCATTCATCGGCTCTTCAAAGTACTCTTTCCATCTTCCCAGCACACTTCTGTCATCAGTCAATACATTTCCCTCTCTGTCCTTTATCAATCTAACTTGCTGCACGTCCTTCCCATCTCTATTTCTCTGCTGTGCCAACCTGTATAGATCATTTTCTCGCTCTTTACTGTCCAACCTATGATACAAGTCATCATACGCCCTCTGTTTGGCCTTAGCCAGTGCTACTTTTGCCTTACGCTGTGTCTCCCTGTACTCGTGTTTACTCTCTTTGGTCCTCTCAATGTCCCACTTCTTCTTCGCTAACCTCTTCCTTTGTATACACTCCTGTACTTCCTCATTCCACCACCAAGTCTCCTTATCTACTTTCCTTCTAGAAGACACACCAAGTACTCTCCTACCTGTGTCCCTGGTCACATTTGCTGTGGTTGTCCAGTCATCTGGAAGCACTTCCTGACCACCCAAAGCCTGTTTCAACTCCTCCTTGAAGACAACATGACCCTCTTCCTTTTTCAACTTCCACCACTTTGTCTTCTGCTTTGCCTTTGCCTTCTTCACCTTCCTCACCATCAGCGTCATCCTGCATACCACCATCCTATGCTGTTTGGTAACACTTTCACCCACTATTACTTTGCAGTCACTGACTTCCTTCAAATTTCATCGCCTACACAAGATATAGTCTTGTGTACTATACTGTGTGTTCCTGCCTCCGCTTCTATAAGTCACCATATGCTCCTGTTTCTTCTTGAAGAAGGTATTTACCACAGCCATTTCCATCCTTTTTGCAAAATCGATCAACATCTGTCCTTCTGTGTTCCTGTCCTGGATACCAAACCTGCCCATCACTTCCTCGTCCCCTGTGTTGCCTGCACCAACATGTCCATTGAAGTCTGCACCAATGACCACTCTTTCACCTCTGGGGGTACTCTGCATCACTTCATCTAAGTCACTCCAGAATCTCTCCTTCTCTTTTAGCTCACATCTTGTCTGTGGGGCATAAGCACGAACAACATTGAACATCACACCTTCAATTTCTAACTTGAGACTCATCACTCTGTCTGACACTCTTTTCACTTCTGGAACATTCCTGCCAAACTCCTCCTTCAAGATGACTTCTACTCCATTTCTTTTCCCATCCACACCATGCTAAAACAGCTTAAACCCTGCTCCTAAGCTTTTAGCTTTGCTGCCTTTCCACCTGGTCTCCTGAACACACAGTATGTCCACCTTCCTCCTCTGCATCATGTCAGCCAGCTCTCTATCTTTTCCGTGCATAGTTCCAACATTCAAAGTCCCTACTCTCAGTCGTAAACTCGTGCTTTTCCTCTTCTCTCTCTCTGCCTACAGACATGCCTCCCGCCTCTCTTTCTTCGATGTCTTCGACCAACAGTGGTCCAATTTCCACCAGCACTCTGTTGGCTAACAGCACTGATGGCGGTTGTTGTTAACCCGGGCCTCGACCGATCCGGTATGAGATCTGTGTTTATGGTTTGCATTTTGTCGTCTGGCAAAAGTTTTTCGCCGGATGCCCTTCCTGTCGCAACCCTCTTCATTTCTCCGGGTTTGGGAGCGGCATAAGGGGGAGAGACACTGGTTAGTGATCCCCCGCCTTATGGCTGCATTTGTGGCAATTCCTATTACTAGTATTGTGTAATCACTTAATCTGCCAAAAGGTTCACACTGCTCCAGGAAAGACAGTTGTGTATCAAGTACGGATTCTCATGCTACCAATATTATTACCAATATAACAATACCAACAGTGCACATTCTCCATGGCAATCCATTCTCTTCATTAATGAACTGAAAGCCCTAACTGTGTGCTACTGGAATGAGCTTCAACATTAATAAGAATGAGATTCAACATTAATAACTTTTTTGATACGTGCCATACAAGTGAACCTTATAGGAAACATGTACCACAACACAGGACTCTGTTGCAATCCAGATGCAAACCAGTGGGCTTTACTAAAGGCAGTTTGTTGATAAACACAGTTCAAGAAGGCACTTGATGAAATCTTAGCACATAAGGAACAGGCACTAATAAATATCAGAAAGGCAGTCCAAGCAGAAGTAAATAATCCAAAACAACAGACAAGAATGTCCAAAGACAGGTAGAGAAAAACAAACCCAACCATAGAAAAGAGGCAGACTGGGGGAAAATTATAAAAATTCAAAAGGAAGGAAAAAAGAGAAAGGCCAGCATGACTGAGAGAAAACGATGGTACAAACGGACAAACCAAGGCAGGAAAAACTGGGTTTAAGTCGACAGACTAGTGAAGCATTTGAAGACACAGCTCAGCAAGATAACGAGCATATGGAAGGCCAACGAGAACATGACAGACAAAAACCAGGTAAGACCAGCAGGAGGCCAACAGAGAAGACAACAGTTCATACAGGAACCCTGGCATTACCAAGCTTCCGTGGACTGCACAAGGACATCAATATGTGTTTGTAATGCAAGACCGTTTTACAAAGTATGTTAATGCTTTTCCTACAACGGATCAGGAAGCTGCTCCGGTCGAGCAACTGCATTGTAAACAATATATTCTTCAATATGGAGTTCCTGAAGAACTGTTTTCAGATTAGGAAAGTCAACATGAGTCAGAGATCATTCAAACAATATTTTAGAGACTAAATGTCTAGAAGAAGAGAACCACACCATAACACCAACGTGGACATGGAATGGTTGTAAGATTGTCAAAGATGTCTTCAGCTGTATCACAGCCATACTGATATCAGTAGTATTCAGTATAACAGCACTCTGACTTATTAGGCATTGTGAAGTAATATTAAATAATAATTATTTTTTAAAAAGGTTTTGGATTCTGCACTGATGAAAATGTACATGTTAAATCTCCTGACAAATTTAGAAAAGTAGAAATGCTGAAAATAGACATACAGTAATAGATAAGGGAAAAGTGGGAAAGTGGAATTCTGCTACAAAAAGATGCAGAGTCGTGTACAGCTCATAGCATACAATGGATGTTTATGAACCCTTGTCTTGTGGGGCCGGTGGTGTAGTGGTTAGGGTGCTGGGCTCATGATTGGGAGGTTGTGTGTTCAAATCCCAGTGAGAAATCCCCCACTGTGCTCACACCCCTGGGCAAGGTCTCAACCACAAGTGTGCCTCTGTTCACCCTGCAGTATAAATGAGTACCAGTAAAATATACTGGGAAGTATAACTGTATACTGTATAAGTATACTGGGAAGATGGGCTAGCGTCCCATCCAGGAGGAGTTGTACTCCGAGTCGCTTCATGCTACAGAATCCGGGATATGCACCAGTAGGCTCAAGTGTAAAAAGCCCAACGGACTTTACCTTTACTTTGTCTATATTTCTGAAGACACCATATTTTCACACAAGTCTCAGAAGTATGTTAGAATTATTAAGAGTTGTATTCTTTTAACTTTTCTATTGTATCCTTAGCGATAAAGCAAATCTTTAAACCTGTGCCGGGTGTCAGGGTATTTGATGTGAATGTTCAGAAGATAAGTTCCTGTTTTATGAGGCAGGATATATGTTGCCACTTCTTGCATATATTATGAAATACATGTACAGTGAAGTTAAGTAAAAATCCACCATGGAGTCCCCTAATGGCAGCAAATGTGTGCAGGAGTGGACTGGAGATAGCAAGATGAACATGCAGACAAAAACCACCAAAACAACAAACTGGTAGTCAGATGAGAAGACAGGGCTCACTTTGCTGGGTCTGGTTGCTCGAAGAAGCTGTTTTGGACTAAGACTGACTAAAAGCGATGACCATGATGTAAAATCATGTTTTGTATTGATTCTGATTTACTTTAGTAATTACTAAACTGATTAGATCTGCTTGATCTTGCTCACACATCAGTGAACACGAGGAACCAGTGAGGTCCAGAGGTCCAGAGGAAGTGGTTCCTTACAAATAAAATAAAGAAAACCCAGTTAAACATATGAGACAAAGCTATTGCACTTAGTCTTTTATTTATTAACAAAAAGAATTCAAAACTCATATCTGTGAGAGGGGTAAAATTACGTGAACCTTGCAGACCCCCTTGTGCAGTAAAAACTGTAAATAAACATTTGCGGTAAATGTTGATCAGTCCTGTACATCAATTTGGAGAGATTTTATTCCATTCTTCTCTGCAGATCAGATTGGTGATGATGACAACAAACTAACGTGACCCAGATGAAAAAAAAAAAAAAATCCAAACCATAATGCTTCTATTATCATGTTTCGCAGATGAAATGGGGTTTTTATGGTGGGATGCAGTGTTTTCCTCCTTTAACAAAGATTTCTTTTGTTCTCATCCATTTGCAAATTTATTTGATGGATATCAAATGTTTTATGCCATATTCATGCAGAAATTAAATAAATTCTACAGTATTTACAAAACTTAATGTCCCCATTTCACTGGAGCACGGCAGACTTACGGAAGCAAAAATGTTGTCATCCTCAAACGTTCCGCAATTATTCCCTTATCTTCCGTGTGATTCCGTAGTTATTCCTTAAATCTTCCTCCACTTCCGTATGCTTCCGCAGGCCAAAATATTCCATGAATGTGCTTTTGAAGACGTGCACCTTCATGGAAAAAAATTCGGCGAGTGTTCCGTAGGGTCACTTTGGCATACTTTGCCATACCTGTTCCGCACATGCTGTCAATGTTCCGAGAGTGTAAGAAATTCCGCTTTTCCATAGGATTTTCACCCATTTTACGTGTAAAAATGCTGAAGAATAGCTTCTGTAGACTGCGTTGCGCGCCTTTCCGCTACATGATCCTTGCATGCTGTAGTCCAGTGAAATGGCGGGAAACGAATTTCCTCTTTTCCGTAGGATTTTCACCCATTTTCCATGTAAAAATGGTGAAGCTCTTCTGTTGACTGTGTTCCATGAATTTCCGCTATGATCCTTGCATGTCGTAGTCCAGTGAAATGGGGTTATTAAGCAACACTGCTTTGATTAAAATTTACTGATCAGAACTTGAACTGTACTATACTACTGGGTAAATCACTACATCGTGGATGTATGAATGGATTTCTGAGGATGGCCCACATTTGTTTTAGGTCTTGTCTCAGCCCTCCCCTTGTCCTTGGTTGGTTTGCATAATCCCCACTTGTACCTGCTTTCTGTTTAACTGTGATTAATCCCTATGATTCCTGTGTTCATTGTGTACTCACTAACATAAAAAATGGACTTCTTTTTAAAAATGATTTAAAAAATCTTGTTGTTGAAACTTGTGGGGCTGGGCTGTGATATGAAATGTGGTGTGATCACTTTTTACAGTCATTACTCTGTCCATGACTTTATACAGATACTGGTCCGACTCATGCATGCCAATAGCCGGAATTTATCCATCAAGCCTTCTTTTAAAGATCTGTATTTGATTGTATCTTTGCTTTTTTGTATAGAAATCTCCAATACCCCCCCCACTTCATCCATTCCCATCCCTGTTTCCTGAACAAGATTCACACACCTGCAAAATTAGTTTTGCATAAAGTTCACTGAGTGGAAGCATCGGTATCATCTTGAATAACATGTGTATCAGCACAATAAGGATAAGACTATGAGGCAAATAACCACAAAGTACATCCACCCAAAAAGCTGACAGCATGTACCAAACTAGAAAAAAGATCTGTAGCCCTTAAGTAAGGTGGAAAATCATCACTCATCTGACTGGTGAATGGTTGCAGCCATCTGGATGTATGTGTCCAAGAACACAGCTACAGAAAATCTTAAACAATGAATTCAGTAGCAATAATACTGACTTCAAGGCTAAACTCTCTGAAGTAGGTACTGTGTGCACAAGCTGCAGATTACAGGTCAGATGTGAACAAAGCATTCATAGATGTCACAGTTCAGTGATTTTAGGAGTGGCAATCCATGGTTACAACTGAAAAATGATACTGGCTTATTTATAAAACAAAAATACAACAAATGAACATAAACTAGTTCATTTTAAGTGTGAACTTTCACAACACTGCAAAGTAGGGTTTAATCGATTTTAATACAGATTGAATATTTTATTTATCAGACACTATTTTCTTACACAATCTCCTCTGTCTTAGCATATCTGAGCATGTGAGGGATAAAAAGACCAAATATGGCATGGACCATGAAAAAGAAAAGGACTTGACCCCATACAGTCATACTACCGGAATCCAGAAGCAGTGGAAAAGGGTGACTTCATATGTGTAAGGAAGAAAAAACTGCAGAGTCGTTTGACGGCGAGTTGTAACAAATCCACAACTACCGTGTTTCCCTGAAAATAAGACCTAACCACAAAATAAGACCTCGCGTGATTTTACAAGATGATTTTAATATAGGCCCTCCCCTTAAAATAAGCCCTAGTTGAGGGCGGCGGCAATTGAGGTTTTGCATGTGATGTCACAGGGTCACGTGACTTATGTTTACATGCCATATTGGACAGCATGATCCGGACGGCGCTCGCTCATTCAACATTGCTAAACATTTTAAAATAAGTAATATTTGTTCAACATTACCCAACTGGATGTTGTTTGTCCATTACTAACTTCCCCAGAGTGATAGAAAATAAGCAGTGAGTGGTTATATCGTGTTGCGCTGTTGGCTGTGCAAATAGACAGAGGAGTAAAACCTGCACTGTCATTTTATCGTTTTCTATCTGACCCGGAGAGAAAAGCCAAGTGGATCACAGCGGGAAATAGGAAAGACTGCAATCCTACACAATACAGTAGAATATGCAGCAAACACTTTGTATCAGGTAAATAGGTAAATATATATACATACATAAATAAAAAAAATAAGTGAATTTATACAACCATTATAAGCAGTGATAATTGTAATGTATTATTGCATAAGCACTTGTTTGTGTAGCTCTATTTGGGGATAGAACACACACCTTAGCGGTTATGAGGTGGTCGTTTCTCTTCCCGGTTCCTGACTCCCATTGTTGCAAACAGCTTACAAATCCGGCAACAAAACACTTGTAAGCTTCCAGTGATTTGTAAGCTTTTAACTGTTTGCCAGTAAATGGAGACGGCCGTGGACAAGATATGTACAAAGATCCAAGTAGGCAAAAGCAGGAAGGGAAGAACGGTCGCATTCGAACACATTCCTAAACATCGACTGCGGCATTAGATATGGATCGGCAATCCCCAGCCGCTTTATTTTACTCAGATACCCCGCCCTCTGCTCACCTGTCAGATGATTGACGTCTGACAATATTATAGTGTCATTGCTTTTGCCTTTGACACTCTCACATATTTTGCTTTCGTTGTCATTATCGGTTGTTGTTGAAGCCATGCTTAGTGAATCGTGTGTGTGTGTGTTCTGGATCACGCTTGCCGTCCAAGATGGCACATGAAGGTATTGGGGCCACGTGACTGCGAAACCTCAATTCATTGGCCTGCTACTCGCTCAATCTAAGGCTCTAGGTGAAAGCGCTGACTCATCTATTGGGCGGCTTTACCTAAGGTACACTGTCAAAACATCAGTCTTTGCGCATTGAGGCTCAGTTGATGACGTCAGCGACTGCTTTAAAACGAGGACATACACTTGCGTCCATAAAAAATCGCTAAAATCACTCAATTCCATTCTAGTTAAAATATTTTAAAAAATATAACGAAATAAGGATATATAAAGACAAAGATATATTATAAGACATGTAATAGAGAAAAATGTACAATACATCATCAGCTAAAAATAAGCCCTAGTATCATATTTTGGTATGAAAATTAATATAAGCCCGGTCTTATTTTCGGGGAAACACGGTATGTTTCACATAGACCAGAATAAACACTGGAAGGTAAACATCCTGTGTCTTAGTCTCTCGCTGGTAATTAAAAGACTTCATATTACAGATGGAAGTTCACATGGACTGAAGACTTCTCTGGGAATCATCTGCAACAGTCTATTGAACAAATCCATGAAAAAGTCAAGAAAGCGTTGATTTGTACAGAAGTAACCTGGATTGATTAAAAGAACTCAAACAAGGTGGCAGAAAAAAATCATTGTGGACGTCTACAATCCCAATGTTTCATTAAACCCCCGAAAATACTCTGAGTGTCTCCATCAACATAAAAGATTCAGACTGCACAGACACTGCAAGACGTCACAAAACGTCACATGAAATGTGACAAAATGTCACAAAAAACCTTTCAGGAGGAACAAACTTTCAAACAACATGAACAATTCTAGATTTTCTACAAAATGAAATAAATACAGAAGGAAAGTAATCATACTGTCCATGACTAAGCCCCAACCTGAATCTCCATCTCAGTGTAAGGAAACTCAGTATGGAATTCAGTAACTGTAGGTGCAGTAGGGGTTGTTCTATTAGGGTTGCGGGTAGGCTCCAGCCAGGCCCCCTGTTTCTCCTCTCCTTCTCCTCCCAGAGAAAGGAAGAGAGAAAATAAAATGAAGTCAGAACAATACATGCCTTTGTCGGTTAAAGGTTACCAAGAGTAACTTTAATGAGGTGTGGAAATTACCGAAGGCGGTGTCCGATGCTGTAATATGCTCTGGCCCCATCCCAATAAGGCGTGGTGATGTACCTTACAGCAGGCTATGATCACTAAGCTGCTGGATGTCCAAGAGGTATTCCATAAATGAAGTGGGCTTTATCGATAATTGTACAGCTTTTGAGGGTAAGCCTGGCCTGATAGGGCGAGACGGTATACATCTCACTTGGGAAGGTGCTACTCTCATTTCTTGGAACATAGCACATAGTCTAAGAATAGAACTAGTCACTCAGTGACTATCCAGAGCCAAAGTCAGAGAGCAGACAACAGACAAACAGGCTAATCTGAGTGTCTGCTAGCTGCAGAGTCTCCACTCAAGGCCAAGTTGAATACTATAGAAACTGTGTCTGTTTCCAGAACCAAACAAAAATGTAAAAACTCTCAGAGTCTGTTTTAATCATCATCATCATCATCATCATCATCATCATCATCATCATCTTCATCATTCATTCATTTTATGAACCGCTTAATCCTAATTACGGTCGGGGGGAGGCTGATGGCCATCCCAGCCGACTCTGGGTGAGGACAGTGTACACCCTGGACAGCTAGCCAGGCCATCACAGGGCAGAAACATGCTGATGGCTATGCAGCTACTCTTGATGAAAGTCAGCAATGGTTCTTTTACATGAACCTCTCACCACAGATAGTGAGAGACATGGCCTTCACTCAGCTTCACTGAGGGGACAGTGACAGCCGATTGAGAGTGAGGATTGAGCCCCCAACCTTGGGATCAGTGATCCAGCACCTTTAGTACCAGACCACCACTGCCACATTATAATAATCTTATTAACATAAATTTAAATCATACCGAATCTGAGGACTGCACCTTTGATCTAAAAATTGGGTTTTTAAATGTTAGATCTCTTGCATTTAAAGTACTTGTTAATGAAATCATTACTGATCAAAAATTTAGTGTGTTTAACAGAAACATGAATGAAACCCAATGAATATGTAGCATTAAATGAAGCTCCACCGATCGGATCCAGTTATATACACCAACCTCGTCGAACTCGCAGAGGAGGAGCATTGCAGTTATTTATACTGATAATCTCAAATTTATATAAAAACAAAATCTAGCCACGAATTTAATGTTTATGAAATTCTATACACAAACATTACGTATGTTCCTGGAAAACATATCCCCATGAAGCTGTTCCTTTAATTATTATTTACAGACCCCCAGAGCTGGACCCCAAATTCCTCTGTGAATTTTCAGATTTCATTTCAAGCCTGGTTGTTTCTTTAGATGAAGCTTTAATTATTGGTGACTTCAATATTCATTTCGATAACCCAGAGGACCCCGAAGAACAGTGTTCGTATCTATCCTAGATTCAGTCAGGGGTAAATCAGAATTTAACAGGATCTTCTCATAAAGCTGCTCACACTCTCGATTTAATACTAACTTAAAATATCAAAAATATCGTCACAGTTCCACAGTCAGAAAATATTATTTTAACTCCCTTACATGCCTCTTAGTACTAATATATACACCTCGCCACGTTATCACATTCAGTGACACTTGTATATCATCAACTACACAGTTTCATTAATAATCTTCCAGAATTATCAACTATGATCGGATCACCATCAGACCAACCAGAACTCGATCAAGCCACCAAGTGCTTTGAGTCAAATTTACACCGTACACGAGATAATGTAGCTCAGGGGTGCTCAGACTTTTCCAGTATGCGAGCTACTTATAGAATGACCAAGTCACAAAGATCTACCCACTACAAAAACGCACAAACATATATTTATTTTAAAATATATTGAGGATTCTTTATGTGTAAATGTATGTTTATGTGCCTTGCATAACCGCATGAGAAACACAACATAATTAACTGTATGTCTGTCTTCCTTTCGGCTTTTTCCCTTTTACTCGGGAGTCGCCACAGCGACTCATCTGATTCGCACGTTTGATTTGGCAGAGGTTTTTACGTCGGATGCCCTTCCTGTCACAACCCTTTTTAGCAAGGGACAGAAACACGCTGACGACTTTGCAGCTCCTCTTTACGAAAGTCCGCAATGGTTCTTTTACATCAACCTCTCACCATAGACAGTGACAGACATGGCCCGCCTTTGATAACCCAGTTAGCTGCACTGGGGGGAACAGTGACAACCTTGTGGTGAGTGGGACTCGAACCCCCAACCTTTGGATCAGCGATCCAGCGCCCTGTACCACTAGACCACCACTGCCCCAAAACACAACATAATTTACTGTCTGTCTGTCTGTCTTCCTTTCGGCTTTTTCTCTTTTACTCAGGAGTCGCCACAGCGAATCAACTATGAACATTTTTTATAACTACCTGAGTTCACTTTGATGACTTGCACTGAATTGAATCAGCCAGGGATGCATAGTCCGAGCAGTAGCTGCTGACAGCCAGCCTCAAGCACACTTCCAAATGTTCATCAGTCATGGTGGAGCGGTACTGGACTTGATGATCTTCATGTGAGAAAAGGCGGACTCACATAAATAAGTGGACCCGAATAATGCAGTTAGGAAGGTAGCACATTTCCTCAAATTGGGGTACATCACCTCTGTGAGTAAGTTCCAGAACTGTCCATGAGCTCTTGACTTCAGCTCAATGTTGGTTTGAAGAGTCAAAATTTCATCTTCCACTCCAGAAGAGTTCAGGTCAAACAGTGTTGCAATTTTTGATGTGAGTGAATCAACCGCAGCATCTTCACAAAATGGATAGCACATGAATGTAGCAACTGGCTTGCTATAAGAAAAGTCTTGAAAGCGTTGGTCAAACTCTGACAAACAGTTGTCAATCTGCTTCGTGTAGTGTGCACTGTCAAGTTGCACACAGTCCTTCCCTTGCGTCTCCAGCTCTGACACCAGGTTCTGGAAATTAGACAAATTATGGCACTGCAGCTTTGAGGAAAGATGATGCATCTTTTGTTTGAAAGCATTCACCGACCTGATCATATTGATCACTGTTTTGTCTTTACCTTGCACCTCTAGATTAAGGTCATTCAACATGTTTGTCAGATTGGTTAAAAATGCCAAGTCTAACAGCCACTGACCATCATTTAGTTGCTTGTATTCTGCATGTCCAGTTACACAGAAAAATTCCTTAATCTCCGGACAGAGCTCTTGAAATCTTTGCAGGAATTTCCCTCAACTAACCCATCTCACATCAGTATGTAGCGACAACTCAGAGTGGTCGCAGTCAGCCTTCTCCAGATGTGCACGGAATAATCGTCTTTGAAGAGATCTGGTGCGAATGGAACAGGAGATCTTCGTTGCCACATCAATAATTTCTTTCATGTTGAGCATTTTATCGCATAACACTTGCTGGTGGATTATACAATTCTAATTCAAGTGTGGGAAAGTATTGTCCTGCCTACATTTGGCAATGAATCCATTCACGTGGCCAATCATTGTGGGTGCTCCATCCGTGGTGATAGATACCAATTTATATACTGGGGGTTGAGTTTTCTCAATAAAGTTTTTAAACGACTGAACTATGTCCTCTCCTTGCGTGTGTTCTTTCATGAGAAGTAATGTTAATAGCTCCTCTTTTGCAGTGAGATCACTAAACACTATAGGAATGAAAATGCACATCTGGGCTGTGCCACTCACGTCAGTAGATTCGTCCAACTGCAGTGAGAAACACTCACAATCTCCGATGTCCTTCCACATTTGCTGGGTTACATCCTCAGCCATGGCTTCACAGCGCCGTGTAACTGTACATCTTGACAGCCACAGAGCTTTGATTGAAGATAATATTTCTGCCTTATTTTTAAAGTCTCAGAACAATGAGTCAGCTGCATCAATGAATGCCTCTTTTACCATCTCTCCGTCTTGGAAGGAATTCTTGTTATTTATGATGATGTGACTAACCCGGAACGATGCTTTCTTTGGTGGCGGCTCTCGCTTTAGAACTATGTTGTGTGAAAGTGACTGCTGTCCGGCCAATCGCTTTTCAGCAGAAAGTCGGTGTCGTATTTTCCATGAACAGTTTGAAAATACTGCTCCACATTTCCCTTCTTTGGTATTGCAATAGTACACTGGCAGATGAGGCAAACACACTTCGGAAATGACATCGTGAAAAAAAGTCTGCCTCCCATTCCGTATGAAAGTGATATGTTTTTGTCTTCTTCTTTGCTCCAGCATCCATATTCATGTTTGATAAGCTTTCTTTACTTTAAGAACAAAGCGAGGGCTTAAAATAGGAGGGAACTCGCAGACTAACTTGTTTTGCTGTACGTAGGGCTGTTGTTTGCACATGCGCGATGAGCTAAAGGTCAGAAAAATACGTCTATACATCTTTTTTTAATGTCATGTTATTTACCAATACAGACGCTCCCCGATTTACGTTCATCCGTTTTACATTTTTTCAATTTTATGTTTTTTTTTTTTTTTTTTAAAGTCAAATTTTGAGTTTAATTGTACCGACGTAGTATGCTAATGTAATGACGTAATGACGCTGCGTCCATTGTTTTCAAACGAGACTGAACATGCCCCTCCTTCGTCCCAGTACAGTTTTATATATATATATATATATATATATATATATATATATATATATATATATATATATATATATATATATATATATCATGATAGTCATATAGCGTGTTAACCTTGTGTTAAGATGTCGTCTCTGTGATCTTTGTGTTTGCACTGTTTTGCGGACTTTTGTGACCCTAAGCAAATATGGTTGGTCCGAAGCGTAAGCCTACTAGCATGGTTGCAAGTCTCAGACACAGAGATAAATTAACTATCTGCTCAGATTGGCACAATCTACCATGCATACTCAGTTAAGCAAAGAGAGTTGTAATATGAATGAAAATCCGAATCCAGAAAAGAGCTCTCCGATCTGCTGGTTGGGCATCAGTGCAGGCTGTGTGCTAAATGACTCTTGCACCCTTGAAAGACCAGAAGTTTGTATAACCCACAGCAAGTACACTACGTTTGCAACTACACTACTTTCGATATTGAGTGCTTCACATATTGTAGGCATGATTGGCTGTTTTAAGCTTCATGTAAAGTGATTCGGTATAAATAAGTGACTTATTTGAAATTAATGTTGATATTATTTGATATATTTGATATTATTTTACAATGTTATGTTTATAATAATTGATTTAGGGGTGTTTTATGACATACGGTACTGGTATTTATGGATGTATAGTACAGTATGAGCATCGTACGTCACACGTTATACGTCATACGTCACTATAACAACTTATGTTCACTTTCAACTTACGTTCGGCTGTCCGGAACCAATTAAAAATGTAAGTCAGGGAGCGTCTGTACTACCATTGAGATCGACTGGTAGCTCGCAATCAACATACTAAGCACCCATGATGTAGCTCCTTTTAAAAGTAAACCAATCAGAAAGAAATAATTATCCCCTAGTATAATGATGAAACACACACCCACGAAAACAGAACAAATGCAAACTACAAGGAAAATGGCGGCAAACTAAATTATTGGTTTTCCAATTAGAATGGAAGGAGAGTCTCATTAATTACAAAAAAGCTCTTAGTGATGCTGGAGCAGAATATTTCTCAAATCTAAAAGAAAATAAAAATAATAATCCAAAATACTGATTTAATATCGTTGCAGAATTACTCAGGAATAAGATCGTGAATAAATATTTAGACCATCAACTTATAGCACTGATGACTTTTTAATGTCATCATCATCATCATCATCATCATCATCATCATCATCTTCCGCTTAGTCCAAGGTCGGGTCACGGGGGCAGCAACCTAAGCAAAGAGGTCGAGACATCCCTCTCCCGAGCCACTTCCTCCAACTCTCCCGGGGGGGACACTGAGGCGGTCCCAGACAAGCCGAGAGACATAGTCCCTCCAACGTGTTGTAGGTCGACCCCAGGGTCTCTTCCCAGTTGCACATGCCCGAAACACCACACCAGGGAGGCGTCCGGGGGGCATTCTGACCAGATGCCCGAGCCACCGCAACTGGCCCCTCTCAATGCGGAGGAGCAGCGGCTCTACTCCGAGCTCTCCCCGGATGGCGGAGCTTCTCACCTTATCTCTAAGGGAGAACCCCGCCACCCGGCGAAGGAAGCTCATTTCAGCCGCTTGTATCCGTGATCTTGTTCTTTCGGTCATTACCCAAAGCTCGTGACCATAGGTGAGGATCGACTGGTAAATTGAGAGCTTCGCCTTGCGGCTCAGCTCCTTCTTCACTACAACAGACCGGTACAGGCACCGCTTAACAGCAGAGGCTGCAGTGATCCGTCTGTCGATCTCTCGCTCCATCCTTCCCTCACTCGTGAACAAGTCCCCAAGATACTTAAACTCCTCCACTTGGGGCAGGACCTCATTGCCGACCCGGAGGGTGCATTCCACCATTGTTCGACTGAGAACCATGGCCTCAGACTTGGAGGTACTGATCTTTACTGAGCTGGAGGTCCCGACTTGATGAAGCCAAAAGGACAACATTATCAGCAAAAAGCAGAGACGAGATCCGATGGCCACCAAACCAGAACCCCTCATTGCCTCGACTGCGCCTAGAAATTCTGTCCATAAAGATTATGAACAGAATTGGTGACAAAGGACAGCCTTGGCAGACTCCAACTCCCACCGGAAATGAATTCGACCTGCTGTTACCAATACGGACCAAACTCTGGCTCCGGTGATACAGTGACTGAATAGCTCATAGCAACAGGTCCGGAACGCCGTACTCTCGGAGCACAAGCTCGTTCGAGGGACATGGTTGAAAGCCTTCTCCAAATCCAGAAAGCACATCTGGACAGATTGGGCCAACTCCCATGCCCCCTCCAGAATCCTGTGGAGTGTATAGAGTTGGTCAAGAGTCCTACGGCCAGGACGAAAACCACATTGCTCCTCCTGAATCCGAGGTTCGACTATCGGTCAGATCATCCTCTCCAGTACCCCTGCATAGATTTTTCCCAGGTAGGCTGAGGAGTGTAATTCCCTGATAATTGGAACACACCCTCCGGTCCCCCATCAAAAAATTGGGACCACCACCCCAGTTTGCCAATCCAGAGGTACAGCCCCTGATGACCACGCGATGTTGCAGAGACATGTCAACCAAGACAGTCCTACAACATCCAGAGCCCTGAGATATTCCGGGCGGATCTCATCCAACCCCGGAGCTCGACCACCGAGGAGCTTTTTGACAACCTCAGTGACCTCCACTCCAGTGATGGGCGGACCCCCACCCGAACCCCCAGGGTCTTCCTTTTCCATGGAGGGCATGTTGGTGGGATTGAGGAGGTCCTCAAAGTATTCCCTCCACCTCTCAACGACATCCCCAGTCAAGGTAAGCAGCTCCCCACCTCCACTGGAAACAGTGTTTGTGAAGAACTGCTTCCCCCTCCAAAGGCGTCGGATGGTGGTCCAGAACCTTTTTGAGGCCAACCGATAATCACTCTCTAGGCCTTCACTGAACTCCTCCCACGCCCGAGATTTTGCATCTGCGACAGCCTTGGCTGCAGCATGTTTGGCCTGCCAGTACCCGTTTGCTGCCTCGGGATCCCACAGGCTAATAAAACTCGATAGACGTCCTTCTTCAGCTGGACGGCCCCCTTCACCGCAGGTGTCCACCACCGAGTTCGGGGATTACCGCCACGTCAAGTACCGACGACCTTACGGCCACAGATATGGGCTGCCGCCTCAGCAATGGAGGCACGAAACATGGCCCATTCGGATTCCATGTCCCCTGCCTCCTCCAGGATGTGGTTGTCGCTCTACCAGAGGTGGGAGTTAAAGGCCTCTCAGACAGGGGACTCCGCCAAACGTTCCCAGCAGAGCCTGATTACATACTTGGGCCTGCCAGGTCTGGAAGGCAACCTCCCCCACTATCGAAGCCAACTCACCACCAGGTAGTGATCAGTAGACAGCTCAGCTTCTCTCTTCACCCGAGTGTCCAGAACATATGGTCGCAAGTCCGATGACACGACTACAAAGTCAACCATCGAATTGCGACCTAGGGTGTCCTGGTGCCAAGTGCACTTATGGGCACACTTATGTTCGAAGATGGTGTTCGTGATAGACAAACTGTCATGAGCACAGAAGTCCAACAATGAAACATCATTCTGATTCAGACTAGAGAGGCCGTACCTACTGATCACACCCTTCCAGGTCACACTATTGTTGCCCACATGGGCGTTGAAGTCTCCCAAGACAACGAGTGAGTCTCCCGAGGGAGCGTTCTCCAACACCCCCCCAAAAAAAATTCCAAAAAGGGTGGGTACTCTGAACTGTCATTTGGTGCATAAGCACAAATAGCAGTCAGGACCCATCCCCCCGCCCAAAGACGGAGGGAAGCTACCCTTTCGTCAACCGGGGAGAACCCCAACATTTGGGCACTGAGATGGGGGGGAACAAGAATACCCACACCGGCTCGGCGCCTCTCCCCATGAGCAATTCCAGAGTAGAAGAAGGTCCAGCCTCTCTCGAGATGGATGGTTCCAGAGCCCAAGCTATGCATCGAGGCGAGCCCGACTATATCTAGTCCGTATCTCTCCACCTCACGCACCAAGTCAGGCTTTCCCGCCAGAGAGGTGACATTCCATGTCCCGAGGGTGAGAGTAAGTAGCCGAGGATCGGTCCGACAGAACCCATGCCTTTGGTTGCCACCCAACTCACATTGCACCCGACCCCTAAAACTCCTCCCACGGGTGGTGGGGGTCCATGGGAGGGCGGACCCATGTCTCCTTTTCAGGCAAGCCCGGCCAGGCTCCATGGGCATAAGCCCGACCACCAGGCGCTCGCCTTCGAGCCCCTCTCCTGGGCCTGGCTCCAGGAGGGAACCCCGGTGACCCGCGTCCGGGCAAGGGAGACTGCTTCACTTGTTTCCTCTGAGATGGCATAGGGGTCTTCTGTTTCGCACTTTGTCTGGACCTTCACCCATTACCTGTTTGCCTTGGGTGACCCTACCAGGGGCATTATGCCCCCGACAACATAGCTCCTAGGATCATTAGGTCACGCAAACCCCTCCACCACGATATGGTGGCGATTCAGGGAGGGGATTTTTCATGTCAAAATTGAAAATATCAGAAAAAAATTGATTCCCTTAATTTAAAGACTGGTATGTTAATAACTAGTGCCTCCATTCGGCTCTGTCGTCCTGCTTGTGCTATTTGACCTTCGTGCCGCCTTTGACACTACTGATCACTCTCGCTCTCTCGCTCTCTCTCTCTCTCTCTCTCTCTCTCTCTCTCTCTCTCTCTCTCACTCACATGCACTCTCTCACTATCTCTGTTTTGTTGAGGTACACATGCTGCTTCTGTAATGCCGGTGATCCTGATCCTTCTGCTTTCTGAGTCCTGCGGTCTGTCCTAATGTGCTGATGCTGGCTGGAGTTCTCATGTTGGAATTTCCTCCTTCCTGCTGATGAAGAGCTATATACTTAGATGTGCCCTCAGACTGTGAACATGACTTTTCCCTGCTGGTGATATAAAGTCTTTTCCCCACAATTATTTAGGACTTATTGTTTTATAACCGACCGAACTACATTTTGGACTGTAATAAACATGTTTTGTATTTTATGGTTCCACCCAAATGAAGATGGGTTTCCCTTTTGGACCTGGTTCTTCTCAAGGTTTTATCCTTGTGTCAACTGAGGGAGTTTTCCCTTGCCACTGTCGTTGTGGACGACACTCATTAGAGATGTGTAGGGGTTGTAGAAAAAAGTTTAAATTCTTTTATCCCTGTTAAACTCCTATATTTACTGTGTAAAGGGATTTGTGACATTGCCAACTGTAAAAAGCACCATATAAATAAAACTGGACTGAACTGAAAATGACTGCTAACTCTCAAGACTCGAGGCAGATCAAGTCGCATTCAGTTGAAAAAATGCTCTATTCTTTAATTCTTGAAAATAAAATGCACCTTTTCCATCAAATTCTTTAATTACCTATTTGGTTCAATATTTTCTTAGAATTTATCTCGAGTGAATTGTATGGTGTTAGTCGTACTTTTTTTGCTCTGAATAATTCTCCATTACATGATGCTTCACCTCATTCGTGTTACAGCGTCCTCTCAATATAAACAGTCCATGCACTACACTTCCATTCACCTCCCTAAATCAACTGACTTCTGACTTATGCATCATATGACTGCCTGCATCTGCACTCCAAACAGCAATCACACCTGAACGCCACTCCATTATAGAGGTTTTGCAGCTGATGTCATGAATACATTATCCCAATGCGGGTTTTGTTATTGGTGTGAAAACAAACCACTCACTCCGGCCCCAACACAATAGCACAAGCGTGTGTAAGGGTTTAATACTGCATTTATTTATTAAGCAAGTGCAAAATGGCACTTAACTGTGTTGCTGTCGGTTGTACAAATTTTAGAGGAAAGAAAGCAGGTATTAAATATCACAGATTCCCTGCGAATAAAGCCCGACGATTGAAATGGATTTCTGCTTTGAAAAGAGCCGATACCGACAACAAAAGGAAAGATTGGCGACCAGCTCTTAACAGTCGTGTATGTAGCCAACATTTTGTTGGAGGCAAGTAATTTTTATCAGTAGATATATTATTATTTATTGTCTTAACCACAGTTTGATTCTATTTAACTTTATATCTGGTGTCCATTTATAAGCTGAGGGAAGCTAAAATGCTATTTAGTCTTTATTATAACATGTACAGTAGATATAATAGAACTATTATAATACTTCATAGATTTAGATCCACATGTTTGTGCTTAATATATATTGTAGGCAAAATGATAAAAAAAATGTGAATCATAATTATCTTTGCCATGATTAATACTTTGGTGTCCTCACACAGCTTGCCATGGGCGATATTCGAGGCTTTCCTGGGTATAATATGCTCGCGAAATGCCGAAACCCATCCAGATAAAAAATACTCATACGCTTCCCAGATTGAACTTTAACAGTCTTTAATACGTGTTCGAACACACACAACAAACATGCCGTGCTTTGGTTTCCGCTTCGCTTGTTTCATCCCACAATGCATTACAGAACCGGAATGTACCAAGTTCTGAGGGAATAATCAGTAACAATGACTGCTACACTCTAAACCCTTTGAAACTTTTCAGTTTTTCGCGAGTACAATCAGATGTGCGATTAATCAAATAATTATAGATATCTGGGTATGTTCAACCAGAGATCCTGGCCGTTGCTTCATCCATGCAGTCAACAAACCATCGGCAAAACATTGGTCATTTGTTAGCCCTGATAACCGTAGTTTTTGAATATACTGTTGTTTATGATCGTTATCATAATTATCAGGGAGCTTGGAAAGCACTGGGATTGTATTATGGCTGTCGACATTCATATTTATATAATCTACCATGTTAAAAACAGGCACCTCCAAAGTAAGTACAGTATACGTTTGTTTTCACTCCAATATGGCGGCATAACCAGAGTTGCTACTCGGCGGTCACGTGACTGCAAAACCTCTATAGAAAGGACACTGTATGCAGTATTACTTCTGGGTGTACTGAGCCATGTATCCGGTCTGTCTAGTTTTCTTGGGAACAGCCCGTGTCTCATTTTGAAATCGGCCTTTGATAGCTCTTACTGTATACCCGCATTACATTTGTGATCTGTGTCCTGTCTTGAGTTTGTTATTGGCTGTTGGAAACAAGATATGGCACACACTGGAAAAAAAACACATTTGAAGAAGTGATATTTTATACAAAACTTAGTTTATTACCTTTGGTATAGTTGTTCATTTCGCCATACACTGAGTTCAAGTATTTAAATAAAACACACTCACACACTCACACACACACACACACACACACACACACACACACACACACACAACCACTGTTAAATGGTCAAGTGTGAAGTGTGTCATTGTCATAGATCTGTTTCTCATTCATCATGTATTTACAGATGACAGTTGATACAGTGAACTTCCTGGAGATGTTTCATGAGCACAACATTTAAAAGATATCATGAGTGAATTAAAGTGAAATGTTTATCTGCTTTGCCCACTCAGATCATTAATATTCATCTCATGGAAAAAAAACTGAACCACACACAAATAAATAGACAGAAAATGCTGTAAAATTATGAATACACGTTTAAACAAATAAAAATTCAAACTGTTCAAGTATTATTTCTATAAAAACAAAGAAAACTGAGATATCACTGAGATCTGCATGCCAGCCTTTCATCAGGACCCCGCAATGTTTACTACATGTGGAGTTACTTTTGGGAAACTTTCAGGTCATCGTGAAGTCTCCTCGGAGGAAACCTGCCCTCCCTTAAACACCTGCTCATCTAAGTATATCTTTTTTTTTTTAATAATAATAATAATGTTTAATGATTTAATAGTTTTAATCATTATTTTAGAAAACCACCAGCTATTAGAGTGCAGTTTGATATGCAGTGAGAAGACCAAGCCTGGCTTTCCTTTATAAACCTGAACTCCATCTGATGGTCTAGCTCTTACTACAGTCTCACCAGTACTGCTGTGCAATGCTCTACTTTTGTCTTACAGTAAAATTACGTGGCTGTAAATACGATGTACTGCTGTACATATGTATAATATCAGGAGTGCTTTCGGTGTCCTTGAGCTGGTATAATTGAGAACAGTCACGTGAAAAACCTTCTCTCTCCACTGCAGTGTGCATGTCACTAAGATTTTTAGAATATTCATATCAAATGCAGCATTTTTATACAGTCAAATTGATTGCATTAAACAAAAATAAATAAAATAAATATGTAATAAATAAATAAATAAAAATGGCATCAGAGTTCAGTTTTCTACTGTCAGGAATCAATCACAGTGTTGTAGTGTTTTCAGAGCTCGGTGGTTCGCTCTTTAAGTAGAATCGTTGGGGTGACATCTTTTGCGCCTGAGTGTGCTGTGCTTCCATTGATTGGCGTGAGTGATGACTCTTTTACATCAGGCACGTGAAAGGACACAATAGGACAAGGTCCCTTTACATTATTGCACACTAGCTTCTGCAGCGAGGCTGTGTTGACGATATCAAAGCCCAGTACGCCACCAAATGTGCTGTGCTTCCAATACTCAGGGGAGCAGATGGGGTTTCCCATGAGACCCTTTAGTGAATATGGAGCACCCATTTCCACCATGGTCTCACCAAAGATGGCACTGGGCCGGGGCTTTTCAACAAGGAGGCCAGTGTACAGCTCCACAGCATCAACATCTCCATACAGCTCCTCGAGCTCCGCTGCCATCTCCTTATCACCTGAATTGTACAATAAGCTCTGTTAGTCGAATCCACTAAGATTGACTTGATTTTTGGATATAAGCCCCAAGTTATATTTTAAAAGTATACATCCCATAAAATGCTGCGGTTATGTGTGTTGAGTTCTCAGTCTCTCTGCCAGCCAGGATGATAAACTTGCGATATTCTGACGGCTGATATTACAATGAAGTTTAGTGGAGACTGAGAGCCAACAGTGCAAATTCAAATATTAACTCATCTCCAGCAAATCCACGAATAAAAAGATTTAAGTCTTTAATATGATAAGTAACATAAACGTCAACACGTAAAAGCCCTTTAATGACAGAGGGGAATTTGCTTCCTTTGCACTGCAGACAGGTCTGTACAGGCCGAGCAATGCTGAAGGTTATTCCTGAGCGACTGTTTACAAAAGCTGCCTGCACAGTTTTATTATACAGCGCAGGTTGGTCACATCCATCATCAGAATCCATCTACTTCAGTGCAGCTTAAATCTCTTTTATGGTAAAGATAAACTGTTTTAGATCGCTTTAAATAAAGTTTAACAGGAGTTTGGAATAAAATCCCGTCTCGTATACGAGCCTCTATGTATTTGTTTCTCACCTGTCAGCTCTTGAAATGAGGTGAAGGGTTTCATGTTAAAGTGTTTTCTGTAAGCGTTGAAAGACTGGTAGCGCATCAGTCTGCTGTTCTCAATTGATTTCATTGCCACCCTCATCAGGGCAGGTGGAAAATTGTGGCCACCAGCAACCTACAAAATAATATAAATGAATAAATGAAGAAGAAAAAGAAGAAGAAGAAGAAGAATTTAGATACTGCCGTTTAAAACTTTACAACTAATCACAAAACTAACTAAAGGAAGCATTAAGAAATAATTCAAAGCCTCAACTGTACGTCATTCGATTAAACCGGATAAGGCCATATTTACTTCAGTTTAATATAGTGTAATATATAATATAATATTCCCCATAAAGTTCTTCAGTTTAATATAGTGTAATATATAATATAATATTCCCCATAAAGTTCTTCAGTTTAATATAGTGTAATATATAATATAATATTCCCCATAAAGTTCTTCAGTTTAATATAGTGTAATATATAATATAATATACCCCATAAAGTTCTTCAGTTTAATATAGTGTAATATATAATATAATATTCCCCATAAAGTTCTTCAGTTTAATATAGTGTAATATATAATATAATATTCCCCATAAAGTTCTTCAGTTTAATATAGTGTAATATATAATATAATATTCCCCATAAAGTTCTTCAGTTTAATATAGTGTAATATATAATATAATATTCCCCATAAAGTTCTTCAGTTTAATATAGTGTAATATATAATATAATATTCCCCATAAAGTTCTTCAGTTTAATATAGTGTAATATATAATATAATATACCCCATAAAGTTCTTGGGAATGTTTTTTTTTATACTTTGTCTTGTGTATTACAATAAACTTCTTTCAATTTCAAAACGGATACTAAACTTAAACCCCGCTGATTATCCCACCGTATTTTATATAATCTGCACAAACACGAGGGCTTCAGTTACTGACACTCCTCACCTGGCCTGCTATTTGCTTGGAGAACGAATCAGCCAGGTTGCTTATGCCATGGTCCGTCAAAATTGACGTGTTGAAGAGGAACTGCTCATAACTGTAGACTTCATCCTGGATCTTGAAATCATCAGGCATGAGTGGGTGCCAGTGGTAAAGGGTATTAAATTCAGAGGCGATTCGGTTCTGGTACTGGAAACGCTGGTTAAACAGGAGCTCTGGATTGAATTTAAGTTTGAAGTGGTAGCCACTCAGGTGCTGCACGTATTCCTCAATTACAATCTTGATGGTTTCACCTACAGCAGGAAATTAAAAGAGTTCTGAAAAAGGAATTCCACAAATGTAACCTGACACATTCAAAATGCTGCTAGTTACAGCTGCACATTTCTACAAGGTGAGTATGAGGATGTGAAGTGCATTATTTGTGAAGGAAATATGTGGAGTTTAATACAATACAGCACTGTCTGCAGACAGGGAAGTAAAAGATAAAAATAGAAAGAAGCACACATGGGCCATAGCATAAATATGTATATATAATATAAATAATAATTATTTCATTTTTAATTCACTCTTTTCAGAAACTGTTCAATCTGGGTGCAGGAGGGGTACACCATGAACAGCTCGTTTGTCTATCGTGGGCCAACATGCACAACTATTCACATTCACACTTACCAGGGGCAATTAAAAACTTCCACTTAACCTAATGCTGATGTCTTATGACTGTATGAGGAGCCCATAGTACCTGAAGCTAATGCCCAGACACACAGGGACAACATGCAAAAGTACACAGAAACACCTTCACCAAACCTGGGACTCAAACCCAGAATCTTCTTGTTGTGAGGCGGATGTGCTCACTACAGCATGCTGCCCTATAACTTTCCGAAGATAACTTCAACATTTGTTTCAATCATCACTTTAAATAGGAGTTTCCTTACCAATCAGGATAAGTCGCGCGGTCTGGAAGAGCCTCTCATCATCCCAATCTGGATGCTCCTGCTTGAGAATGTCGCACACACGGTTGTGTTCCCGCAGCCAGATGGTTGCGTACATCATGAGGCCTGGGACCAAACCGAAGGCTTCATGGCCTACAGCGAATTGATAAGACTCAGGAACATGAGGTGGGTAGTGCATATCCACCTGAACTTCGCTGACTAGAGGAGGATAAACCTCCCCATCGAGAACCTAAATAGGATCAGAAAACGTGCATTTGATTCATCTGAGCTCCCAGTAAAAAGAATTACATTTCATTTAAAGCATAAACAAATATACTGGGATAATCAAATGAGATAAAAATGCAAATATTGAATTAAAAAGAGATCAAATAAAAAGAAGATAACGCAACTACAAACATGTTTGGTATTTAATTGTCCTGAAGGTTGTAATTTAAGTTGTTTTAATGACTTAATAATTATTCTCATGAAAGTGAAACCTTACCTGATATTTAAGCTTGCCATCTTTAAATAGCCGCAGCTTATGCTGTCGTTCCAGTTCCTCCCCATAAATATGGTTCAGATCGACCTGAGGAAAGAACATTATTGTAGTCCTGAATCAATTATTACATGACAGCTGATAAAATAAAGAGGAAAAAATCCATCCAATCAGAGAAAAGATGCAACTGAAGGGTTTCAACTCACGCCGTGGTTCCTGGCCTTGGTGAAGGCTGGGCCTCGTTTCATGTCAGTTTTGAAGAATTGGTGTGAGAAATGTTGAGCAAAGAAAGCAAACATGAGACTGGTGTGCTGTGGATCAGGAATAAACTTCCTCCTGAGCATGAACTTCTCCACCACCACCTTCACATCAGGCAGCTCTTTCTCGCCTGCAAGAGACCAGTGGGCGAGTTCAAACACATTTTGCCTCCAGTATGGAAAAGCTATGCTCTAAGATTTCCGAATCCCCTCCAGCACATGTTGGTGTGCATGCTACCTCCTAGTTCTATCTATATCTACCTGTAGGTCAACCATGTAACACCCCTATGAGATTGCAGATAATCTTTAAAAAACAAAAAATGCTAAAGAACAGGTTTGGATAATGACGCTTACCTGCAACTCCCATAGGTGTTGGGCAATCCTTGGGAACCGGAGGGAGAGAGCGTGTGAAATAGGACAGATTGGAATAGGCTTCCCAGCTCTTGTACCCATAATCAGAGTTGAAGGTTGGGGGACTATCAATTAAATGGGAACGTGCTGATTGAAAAGATGCAACAATTTTGAATAGAGTGTTAAATATCTCAGTCTGATTTCAGACTCTTCCAGATAAGAGCAAACATGCATGCAATTCCTCCATGGCATCTACTCACAAGTTAGAACATAACGCATGACCGAGTCTCGCAAAAATGGAATGTTGTTGATGATGTTCCAGAAAGCTCTAAAATGTGTGAGGATGTAGTGCACTGTGTTCGGTGCTGGTTTCAGAGCCACTTTCAGCCAGGTGAGGAATTCGGCTAGTGAGAAAAACATCAAATCTGTAAACATGACAGTATCGAGATTTATTTTTTTTTCACATTTCATTCATCCATTCATTCATTTTCTGAACATTTTCTTAATCCTGATTAGGGTCTTGGAGAGTCTGGTGACCATCTCAGCCGACTCTGGCACGAGCAGAGTACATCCTGGACAGCTCGCCAGGCCATCGCAGGGCATTATTTCAATAAAAAACAACAACAACAAAATCTCCTTACGAGTTGTGCAGTTCTGGCCATAATATCCCGTCCGTGTGCAGTCGCATTCATAAGAATCCAGCCGGAGAGCTGTACACACACCGCGGTTCTGACAGGGCTGGGCGCAGCATGGGTCGGCTGGAATCACAAACACAAGCCTGACTGTTCACTTTTTGGGGGTATATTGAATAAATAGAACATACAGCCCTGACAGCAGCTATCACACCAACACATTCCAGGTATTCACTGAGATCGTGCTGACTGGGTTTAAAGCAGAATTATATTCTCTACATCGATGATATAATGAAGTGGAATTAATCTGAGATTCTATTCTATTGATCATTGATAAATGAATAACCCACCTCCTTCACAAGCCAGGAATCCCAGGGAGAGAAGCAGAAACAGTCTGGCCATGAACATCCCAGTGCTTTTGAGAGCGCACTTCAGTTTCCACGCCAAGCAGAACTCTGAGAGTGAATGAACTTGAGGGACAAACAGCTTTATATCCTCCACAAGACGCAGTCGAGCTGCCGCGGTGCGCCCTCCGCAGGTCGTCCTCAGCACTGGCCACTGTGAGGAGAACAGTAGGAGTTGCGATCAAGCCGAGGGGGTGGTGCGGAGCTATGGAGAGGGTGTGGCGCTCAGACTGAGTGTCGGTCAGATGAGAGGCTGGACTGGGAACACCGGGGATGACTCACAGCTCAAGAGCTGAAAGCCGGCGGTGATTGCAGGCCACTGGAGCCAGTGCCTCGTGCAGGTGTGGACACATAAATAAACCGACAGATCGGGGACGGAAAGCTGGTGAAGAATGTGCGCAATGCAGGCTGCGTCACTGGAATTGGTTCGGAGAGATGAACTATTATTCACCTAAAAAAAGATTCGTCTGTGCGCCATCAGGGAGGACAAGCATTGGTTTAATTCCAAATCAATCACAAGATTTATTACCTTCACAATGCCCCAAATTCCCCAGCAAATATTCTCACTGAGAATCTTTAAAACATTACTTCAGTCTACCAAAAATTAAAAAAAAAAAAAACAGGGGAAAAAAAAAAATCCAGTGGTTTTCGAGCTTGAATAACACAGAGATCAAGATCATGTTTAATTTTAAAGAAAACAATACTAATGCTCCAGTACACGGGTGTAGGAGTTATCACACCCACCTCACTGCAACAAGGTCCTGGGTTAGACTCTCAGGCTTGGTAAAGTTCTGTGTGAAGAGTCTGCATGTTCTTCCCGTGTGCGGGTTTCCTCCAGATTTCCTCCAGTTGTCTCCATCAATCCACTGGGCTGCACATTAAGCTTGATGTGGCTGTTCCAGATTGCCCCTAGCTGTGAGTGTAAATGGTGGATCCTGCAGTGCTCTGGCAAACTGTTCAGGGTGCACCCTGCGTTCACTCAGTCAGCTGAGCTGGGCTCCAGTCTCCTAGTGCTGTATTCGCAATTTGGAAAATAAATGAAACATTTCCTTTTTAAAGTGTATAAATTCCGAAAACAGTCTTTCAGGGAAGAAGACAGATAGTTTAATGCCAGCCTTCATGTCTCTTGTCATGTGACCATCTTATCAGTGACCTCTTAAATTTTTTTGAGACATAAATCTTTCACATGCACCCTTTAATTCACAAGTTAAGTTTATATTTTGTTACATAAATATTATAGAGCATAAAATATTTTGAAGATAATGTTCATATAAAATGTACACAAAGTAATTAGATTAAAAAGAGCTTTGGGCTTGAGACCAGCTCGGGTCATGTGGTTTCGCCCTGCATGAGTGCTGGCGGTTGATTAGTCTTTGACAGCACATGCGGATGCACTTTAACCACTTCAGTATCTCACACTCAGAAAAAAGTTTCTGTCAGGGTTATCAACACACCCTCGAAGGCACTTACTCTTTGTAAGATGTGCTTTTATTGGTTTAAATCACAACACATATGTACCATTCTGTCCCTTAAACATACACACTGAGTTCCAGTAATGTGCCCTAGAGTGCAGGTGTCAAGCTCAAGTCCCTTGGGCCAAATCCAGCCTGCCAACCCATTTATGTGGCCCATGAGACCTTTTTAAAAGAATATGATTATCGTACAATCCTTGGGTTGACCATTACCTAGGTGGCAGCAGCCTATTTCAATGATACATCTGGTCGTTCATGACTCAAGAAAGAATGTGTGCTGTCAAAAAATGAAACTGTAAAAGGAATATAGAACAAATACCCAAACTCGTCACTTCGCAATGCAGATTTCATTGAATGCCCTTTTTTGAAATAGATGCTCTGTGATTATTTGCTCCTTGGTGACCTAGAATTTTTTTTTTTTTTTGATGTGGCCTTCAGTGAAAATGAGTTTGACATCTCTGCCCTGGAGGGCACTTTAATGCAGATTGTACACTGGGGGACCGAAGGTCACTCCTTCAATAGTCATGCATCTGGCAGGGTACGCATTTGGAATTCAGCAGCGATTTAATCATTCATTATTAAATGTTATATCACTGTGCCATGTTTGATCCTTCATGAAATAAATAAAAACATTATACTTTATACTACCTATCTTAAAATTCAGGTCAAGTCAGGTATGAGGGCATGCGCCGGGACGGCACTTCGCTGCGTCCACCAGCCGCCTTCACTCATCTGACCGTCTCCTGGCGATCGACCAGGCCTGCGCAGGGCCCATACCCCCCGGCAGGGCAGCCCTCAGCTGCTACAACCACGTCGCACGCGGACGTCCCCGCAATTGGCTCCAGCCCCTAGGATCCCGAACGGACAGGATCCGGTGTGCTGGGTCCGAAGGTGGGAAACACGCCAAGTGCCCATAGTAGCGCAGCTGACGGTCACAGATCAAGCAGGTTACGCTTACCATCCCCGCATCCCCGAGCACCTTCTGGTTGGTAACAAAGTCCCACCAGCGGTATCCGAAGATGCAGCGAAGGGAATTCGTAACAAAGGAGTCCAGTCGTCATCCAAGCTCAACCGTGAGCGTCCATGTCTCACTTGAGTAGAGTAAGACAGGGAGCACAAGGGAGTGAAAGACTCGGACTGTCGTCCGCCTGCTCAGATACCTCGACCGCCACACGGTCCTGTCCAGTGAGTCCCATAGGCTAGACCGAAAAGTCGACGATTGATCTCGGCCCTGCAATCAGTGGAACGATGGACCACGCTGCCAAGACTCCACGATCTCTACTCTTTCACGACCCACAGCGATCGAGTCAACAGCAGCATCCAAGAGGTCGCCGAAAGCCTGAATCTTGGTTTTGATCTAGGTGACTCGCAAACCAAGCGGTTCCACCTCCTCATCCAACGAAGAGAGACTCTCCATCAGGACATCCACCGTTTCCGCGACGATCACTGCGTCATCGGCAAAGTCCAGATCAGTAATCAAAACCTCACCGAACGACACACCGCAGGCCAATCCACCCGATACTGCCGCCATGATCCAGTCCATTGCGGTACTGAAGAGATTGGGGGCCAGAACACACCCCTGCCTCACTCCGGTCTCGACCGAAAAGAAGTCAGAGGTGGAACCCCCACACCTCACAGCACTCTCTGTCCCAGAATACAGCGACGATATCAGCCGGACCAAAGCCGACGGGATTCCACGAAGACGAAGTATACCCCAGAGGGCCTCCCTATCCACCGAGTCGAACGCCTTGCGAAAATCTATATAGGTGGCAAGGAACCCCCTATCAAACTCCCGCAAGCGCTCGGATAGGACGCGGAGCGCCAGGATGCGGTCAACGGTAGACCTCTTTGGTGTAAACCCAGACTGTTCACGGTGCTGGTGCGCTAGAAGCTGTTGACGGATCCTGTCCAGTAGAATCCGTGCGAAGACCTTGCTCGGAACTGAGAGGAGAGTAACCCTCCGGTAACTGTTGCATTCTCGGGTATCACCCTTCCCCTTCCAGATCGGGACAACGATGCCCCATTTCCAGTCAGCTGGGATAACACCAGTGCTCCACACGGAGCACACAAGAATGAACAGCCACCTGCGGACAGCCTCACCTCCTGCCTTAAGCATTTCCACGTGGATACCACAAACTCCCGCAGATTTGCCATCCGCCAAGCGCCACACCGCCCTCCGAGTTTCCTCAAGAGTTGGCGGGTCGCAGCCTGGGGGAGGGTCGGCAACAAAAGTTTCAGCATCCCCAATGACTAGGCTCCGGGCGGGAGGGTCAGTACGATACAACTCCTCAAAGTACTCAGCCCAACGAGTCCTCACTTCCGATTCTTCAGTAAGGACACTACCGTCTGCAGCTTTCACCATCTGACATCACGATGTGGACCTCTGTAAGCTGAGCGAGAGTCACTCGAATTCAAGTGGCCCTCGACAGTCTCACAGAGATCGCGGACCGCAGCCTCCTGATCTCTTCGCACCGCCTTGACGGCTTCACGCTTCAGGTCCCTGGCCAGTCCAAATCTGCCATCGAATCAAGCCTGTCTCGCTCTCTCGATGATGTCGATGGTCTCAGAGGAGATGGCTATTCCCGGTCGTCTGGGCGACCCCGATATGCAGCCACGGGACACCTCCAGGATGCAGTCTCTGAAACCAGTCCAGAGAACCTCCGTGCCCGCACCCGTGTCCAGATCCTCCAGGGATTCCCCAAGCCTACTGGTGAACGCCAAAGCCACATCAGGGTCCTCGGCTTACGTCAAATCACATTTGACGAGCCAGGGCTTTCTCAGGGCGCCTGAAGCAAATCTTCAGAGTTGCCACCAGAAGCCCGTGGTCTCCCGAGAATAGCTGGGCACTACTGAAGACACGGCAGTTCTGGACCAGCCGCCAGCGACTACCTACGAGAACATGGTCAATCTCCTTCCTAGTGACGCCGTTGTTGGAGTACCAAGTCCAGCGTCGCGGATTTGATCTCTGGAACCATGAGCCAGCAATCCTTAAGCCCCAACTTTTTGCGAAGTCAAGAAGCATTAAGACGCTTTCATCGCTGCGTCCAGAGCCGTGGGGACCGACACATGCTTCGTAGCCATCCCGGTTAGTGCCAGTGCTCGCATTGAAGTCCCCCAGTATGATCAGGGTGTCCCTTCCCGGAATACCTGACACCACTGAGTTGAACTGGTCGTAGAAGGTTTCCTTCATAGATCGATCACTTACCCAAGTCGGAGCGTAGACTGCGACGATAGAGAGCATCCAAACTGTGTGAGTCACACTCAGTCGCATAATACGCTCGTTGACCGGGACCGCCTCCGATACCAAAGGAGCCAATTGATCAGCGACGGCGACGGCAACTCCTTGAGTGTGAAGACCGTCGGCCTGGCCAGACCAGTAGTAGGTGTACCCGCCGCACCTCAGAGAGGGCCGCAATGCCGACGCCAAGCAGACTAAGCTCCCTTGATACCAGAGGCAGGTGAGAGTCGTCCCACAGGGAAGTAACGTTCCATGCGCCGACCCGGACCGACCGCCTCAGATTCAACCGAGGCGACCAAAAGCAGCTGGTGCATAAAACATTATACTTTATACTACCTATCTTAAAATTGAATCATATCAATTACCATATCCAGGAATTTGGGAGCAACAAGAAGCAAAAAGAGCATCCTAAAAAGTGGCCCTAATTAATTATGTATAGATTTGCATACATATCCAGAATATCTGACAGGAAGAGCTGTCATATTTTACTTTAATATACATGTTAGATATTAAATAACCTTTGAAATATTTCCACTTTGTTTGTTTAGATGTGCCTCATGTCAGTCTTCTGAGCCACTTAATATTGTAGGGGTTCGGCTTTATAAACATGACCGGGATCAATCAAGTGGCGAACCCAGTTCACTGTGATGCCAGTACCGGACTACATGGCATTTGTGTGTTGCATGATGCTCATCATGTCAGATTAGTTGGTGCTATTGCTGCGTCTTTGTGATCAGAGTTTTGTTCACTGGAAATACTTTAAGTCTGACCTTCTCTTTCTGTGTGGAGTTCAGCATGTTCTCCCTGTGCTTGTGTGGGTTTCCTCCATGTACTCCGGTTTCCTTCCACAGTCCAGAAATATGCACATTGAGCTAATTCATTCATTCATTTTCTGAACCGCTCTTTTCTGAACTGCTCTGGTTCTTTTACATGCCTCACACCATAGACAGTGATAGACATGGCCGACCTTTCATAATCCAGTTAACTGCACTGGGGGATTGAGCTAATTGGCTGTTTCAAATTGTTCCTAAGTGTGGTGGCCCTGTGATAGGCTGCTCAGCTCTATAAGGTGTAGTCCACCTTTGCCCAGAGTCTGCTGGGATAGGGTCCAGTCTCCCTGTGACCATAATATAAGTAAGCAGTTCAGTGAAAGAATGAATAAGTTGGAAATTTTGGTGTCAAGGACAAGCAGCTGGCGACCCTCAACTACACTGTTGATGTCAGATTGAGAATAAGGTGCTGACCCTTGAGAATGAGCCTAGATAGCACTGGGCTCACAGTGTACTGTATTCAGTTTTTCTGTTGCTATGGTACACCACTACTCGGTGTTGCAGGTAAAGGCATGCAGTTTTACACAACCTTGAAATACAACAGGTGCGGCCAACCCACAGCTCCCGAGCCACATGCGGCTCTTTGCCTGGCTTCAGGCGGCCCTTATGTTCATATCGAAGTTTGTGTTTTTTAATGTGCGTGTTCACTTCGCTTGAGTTCGATATGGTATTACTGTCAAATGCTTATGTGCATGAGATGAAAATATTGCAAAGCTTCTAAGTATGGGCGAGTTCATTTCGGTAAACATTTTGTGTTAAATTTGTTTTTAAAATGGCAGAAAAAATGCACAGCAAAATGAAAATATGGAGATGATTCAAGGATATTTTTAACAGAGTGGGAGGGGTTTATATTTTGTTGTTGTTGAATGTAATAGAAAGCCATTCTGCTTTATATGTCAGGCAACATTGGCGCATTTCAAAACTTCAAATCTTCAGCGCCACTTCAGCTCACTGCATGCTAAACTTGACCAGGAATTTCTGAAAGGGACTGAACGCCACACGCACAAATTGTTCACTTTGAAATGTCAGGCAGAAAAGCACATACAGTTTTTCCAAAAACTTACAAAAGTGCTCAGAGTCTGTAACGCTTGCATCGTATCAAATGGCTTGGAACGTCACATGGGCCAAAACGCCATACAATGAAGGAAGGTTCGTCATAAAATCCCTCAGTGACATTATGGAAATCTTATGTTCTGAAAACGACAAACTAAAACACGTATCTGACGTTCAACTGTCCCGCCACACTGTTGAACACAGAATATTGGCCATTACCGAGACTGTGGCTCTTGGTCTCTGACTGGTTGGCCAGTCCTGTGATAGAACCTTCTAAGCCCGAGGGACTGATGATGAACTGTAAGAATAAGAATTGTAATAAAACAGTGTTGTGAGGTTTCCCACTAGTGGAACATATAACGCATAACATCCTCCTTCTTGTCGTGGCTTCCTGCCATTTAAACCGCTGTGCACGCTGCTGCTGAGATGTGAACGCTTACTCCGGGAACTCCTGGTTTCTTTCACAAGTGCGCATAACATCTGGCGCTGATGTGCTTGCATTGCGCACCTGATGGCTTTGTGTGATCAGAGGCATGTTACGATCATGAGGAACAGCGCACGCTCTCTCTCTCTCTCTCTCTCTCTCTCTCCCCCAAGCACCTCCTCCTGTTCCACGCACCGAGACCGCGCGCCTGTGCGCGACACTGCATTTCTCTCGTCTATCATCTCCGGGTAAGTACAGCATGGGCTTCACCTACACCGCTCTTGATGTCAAGATATTTTGGAGTGCAGGTTGTGGCAGCTTTAGGTTTGTAGACCCGCAGAGAGGAAGCAGGAGGAGCAGAGGGATCAGGAGGATCAGGATGAGCAGAAGGAGCAGAAGGAGCATAGGGATCAAGAGGAGCAGGGTTCCACACTTCCAGGTCCTGCTCAGGGTTATGATCCAGTTGTGCTTTAAATATGTCCAGATGTGAGAGACCTTGGTTCAGACTGCTCCACGCAGCAGACAACCTGTCTGAACTTATTCACAGACACCATACTGAGACGCCAGGCTCTTTCTGATCATATCCCAGATCATGTAGATGGACAGAGTGTGTCCACGACTGCACTGTAGAAGAGAATGTGTTGCTCAGTTGAGCGCAGGAATCAGAAAGGAGGAAGAGAACTGCATTGATCAGCTCAGGATGAGTCTTGGAAGTGGTTCAATTTAAACTGGGTTTTGTTAAGTGGGTTAGTGTAGTGGTTAGGGTGCTGGGATCATGATCAACAGGTTGTGGATTCGAAGCCCAGTCAGACCCATATTGGGTTAAGAGCCCTCAGCAAGGCCTTATGCGAAAGCGTGTCTCTGCCCAACCAGCTGGATAAATGTGTACCACTCAAAAACTTGCCTTACTTGTGTTGTAATTAAAATGTCATTTGAAATATTAGATACACTCTTTATGGGGGCAGTGGTGGTCTAGTGGTATAGGGCGCTGGATCGCTGATCCAAAGGTTGGGGGTTCGAGTTCCACTCTCCACAAGGTTGTCACTGTCCCCCCCCAGTGCAGCTAACTGGGTTATGAAAGGCGGGCCATGTCTGTCACTGTCTATGGTGAGAGGTTGATGTAAAAGAACCATTGCTGACTTTCGTAAAGAGGAGCTGCAAAGTCATCAGTGTGTTTCTGTCCCTTGCTAAAAAGGGTTGTGACAGGAAGGGCATCGACCTAAAAACCTCTGCCAAATCAAACGTGCGAATCAAATGATTCTCTGGACTCCCGAGTAAAAAAAGAGAAAAAGCCGAAAGGAAGACAGACAGACACACACGCTCTTTATGATGCTGGACTATACACCGTATTTTGGAAAGGTGCTCACACCAAGCTGACCTTTTTTACGGGGAAGTTTTAATCTTGTGATCATGTCCATATGATGTGTTTTTTGTGTAAGAAGTCGTATCATGAGGGGCGGTATGGTGGTGGTGGTGGTGGTGGTGGTGGTATAGTGGTTAATAAAACCGCCTCACAGCAAGAAAGTGCAGATTTCAAGTCCTGGGCTCGGTGAGGGTGTTTGTGTATGGAGTCTTCATGTTCTTGAATGCTCGTGTGACTCTCCCAGGGCTGCTCCAGTTTCCTCCCACAGTCAAACAACATGCATATCAGGCCACGCCAAGTTGCCCCTGGATGTGAATGGTTTTGTGTGTGTGTGTGTGTGTGTGTGTGTGTGTGTGTGTGTGTATGTTGGCCCTGCAATGGACTAGCGGGCTGAGACTGACTGTTGAGGCTGTACCCTGGCCTGGCTCACTTTCAGATGATATAGGCCTCAACCTTCCTGCAACCCTAACAGATTAAAACAATTCAGCGAACAAATGAATGGATAGAGATGTGTCATAATGCCCAGTGATGGTCTGAAGAGCTCCTCAGGGTGGGATAAGCTCCAGCTTCCCAGGTAAAGTCTGTTGGGCTTTTTTACACCTGAGCCATAGTGGCTCATCGGACCGGTGCTAACCCCCAGTTTCTACAGCGTGAAGCGACCAGCAGTTCGACTCCCCCTGAATGGGACGCTAGTCCATCGCAGGTTTTTTCCCAGTATATTTTTACAGGAACCATTTATACTGCTGGGTGAACAGAGGCACACTTGTGGTTAAGACCTTGCCCAGGGGTCTTAGCACAGTGGGGATCTAATTGGTATTCAAACACACAACCTCCCGATCATGAGTGCAGCACCCTAACCACTACACCACCGGCCTCTCAAGCCTCCCAGGGACTCTAATAAAGGATGAACCAGCTCAGAATATGAATAAATGAGTAATGCAAGTTAACCGTGTGGTCAGGGTCGAGTCCCTGGACTTTGCTTGGTGAAGTCAAACCCCATGTGTTGTTGCACAGAAAACATAAACCTAACCTAAATCATTATTACTTCTTGTTGGGTGCAGTGTTCCAATGGTCCATGAACTTTCTGGAAATGATGAAAGGAAAATAAGCTCGGAGGAGGAAATTAGTTCATGATCATTTTAAAAGTGAATAGATCGATAAATGGACAGAGTTTGCTTGTTATATGATTTGACTGGAAAATTCCATTCCACTCTTTTTTTTTGTTTTTTGGCTCACTCACAACAGTGTATCCAGCAGAGACCCGATACACATAATGTCTCACCTTTCATGTGGGATGATTGCCCCATATCCAATCATTGACAAATTAAGTGTTCTTTTTCAAAACACTATAACGTGTTTACACCGATCAGTCCTGACAAGAAACATGTGCACATGAGGCTAATTGGCAATAATGTTACAAAGCTCTCAGACCACGTGCCACCTCCTCACAAAAGGAGCCCATACATATCCGTCTCCACCTTCGTAGTCACTTCCATCCAGCTGCGCAGGCCAGAGGTCTTCACTAGAACGGAATCTGTGCCCAAGCTGTCCACATTCAGTTATGGGAAGCAGGTTTATGTAACCAGTGTCCGAGTCGTGGACTGGTGCTGACACCCACTCGTAACTCACCCGGGCTAGCCTGCTCTCAGATGGTTCTGTTTGCTGTTGAATCAGAGGTTAAGCTGAGCGAACTGAATTCGAGCAGTGTGTGACACCAAACACTATCAAACAAGACACTGGCAGACATCCACACTTTCACGTTCATAAACTCGATGAATGTCCTGCACACTGTCTGTTGGACTTGAAGAATTCTGTCTCAAATGGAATGTTAAATGAGAGTTGCACATCTCAGTTGTGCATCTGACTGCTATATCCCTCTAAACCAAGGCTGGCCAACCCGCGGCTCCCGAGCCACATGCGGCTCTTTGCCTGGTTTCATGCGGCTCTTACGTTCATATCGAAGTTTGTGTTTTTTAAAAGTGCGTGTGTTTCGCTTGACTTCAATATAGTATTTTTCATTAAATGCGTGAGATGAAAAAAAGACAGAGCTTCCTAGTATGGCAAGATCATTTTTGTAAACAATTCATGTCAAGTTAGCTCTGAATGGCAGAGCAAAAATTCAAAGTAAAAATGAAAATATGAAGATGGATGTCTGTCTTCCTTTCGGCTTTTTCCCTTTTACTCGGGAGTCGCCACAGTGAATCATCTGATCCGCACGTTTGATTTGCCAGAGGTTTTTACGTCGGATGCCCTTCCTGTCACGACCCTTTTAGCAAGGGACAGAAACACGCTGACGGCTTTGCAGCTCCTCTTTACCAAAGTCAGCAATGGTTCTTTTACATCAACCTCTCACCATAGACAGTGACAGACATGGCCCGCCTTTGATAACCCAGTTAGCTGCACTGGGGGGGGACAGTGACAACCTTGTGGAGAGTGGGACTCGAACCCCCAACCTTTGGATCAGAGAAAATGAATAAAGGATATTTTTAACAGAGTGGGAGGGGTTTATATTTTGTTGTTGTTGAATGTAATGGAAAGCCATTCTGCCTTATATGTCAGGCGTCATTGGCGCATTTCAAAACTTCAAATCTTCAGCGCCACTTCAGCTCACTGCATGCTAACCTTGGCCAGGAATTTCCGAAAGGGACTGAACGCCACACACACAAATTGTTCACTTTGAAATGTCAGGCAGAAAAGCACATACAGTTTTTCCAAAAATTTACAAAGCGCTCAGAGTCTGTCACGCTTGCATCGTATCAACTGGCTTGGAACGTCACATGGGCCAAAACGCCATACAATGAAGGAGGGTTCGTCATAAAATCCCTCAGTGACATTGTTGAAATCTTGTCTCCTGGAAACAACAAACTAAAACGCGTGGTATTGGACGTCCAACTGTCCCGCCACACTGTTGAACACAGAATATTGAGCATTAAAACGGCTACTGAATCAGTTACACGCTGACCTTCAAAGATGTGAGAATTTTATGAGAATGTTGGCATGTGAAGTTAAAATAAATCTGGCTGAGGAGAGGTGTGTGTGTGTGTGTGTGTGTGTGTGTGTGTGTGTGTGTGTGTGTGTGTGTGTGTGTGTGTGTGAGAAAGCGATGGGTGATGTTCATGTGTGCCCGTGTATATGATGTGGCTGTTTGCGGTAACACTGTTATAAAATGTGGCTCTTGGTCTCTGACTGGTTGGCCACTCCTGCAGTAACCTGTCTTCACACAGGTTGTCCAACAGGAGCGTTTTTGGATACCCCCGGGCCCGGAGGGGAAGGAGGGGAAGTGAAAGTCTGGGAATACTTGGTCAAATAATATTTTTTCTTCCAGTTCAGTGAAAGCCTCGGAGGAGACGGTCAGTCTGGAGAAGCTTTAGCAGCTGGTTCCGTCTGAACGGCCTCCACAGCCAATGATAATGTTTATTTTAAGATTTATACAACATTATTTAATATTATTTGTAAATACCAAGAAACTTTGTTAAAATGCTACTGTAATATTTTTAGAATCTCAAAAACATCCTCAGATGGTGTCACACGAACATTATCCTGAGAGGACTGTGTGTATACGTACTGCGGTTTCAGTTCCTGTCTGAGTGAATGAACAGGAAACCAACGTATGGATGTGTAGGGTCCTCATCGCTCACTCCAAGGCGCAGTACTGGGGCCTGGAAGTGTGCCGCACTTTGGTAACATCAAAGTAACATTAAACATTCACAATTTATGTACGTGTTCTTCATAAACATTACTGCTTTGTGCAACCAACCAAATGATGATGATGTTTATGCAACACTGCAATAATGTTGCACAGCGATGTGTGTTAGCTGGGCGACCTCTTCAAAAAGGTAGAGTAACCTATTGATTCATTTAGTTCTATAAAAACAAACCATGCACAGGCAGTGGTGCCCGGTGGAAAGGGATGGGATTATTGATCCCCAGGTCAGGGGTTCAAGACCCACTATCACCAGGTTGTCACTGCTGTTCCCCCAGTGTACCTAACTGGGTTCTCAAAAGCCGGCCGTGTCTCTCACTGTCTGTGGCGGTTGGTGTAAAAGAACCTTTGCTGACTTTTGTAAAGAGAAGCTGCATAGCTGTCAGCATGTTCCTGCCCTGCGATGGGCTGATGAGCTATCCAGGGTGTACTCTGTCCTCGCCCAAAATTGGCTGAGATGGGTGACAGCCTCCCCGCTACCCTAATTAGTTAATAAAGCTGTTAAGAAAATGAATGAATGCATGAATGAAAAGGCAAACAAACCTTATCACTCATCACAAATGTGTATTGGCGTCCCTGGTTCTGGTGTAGATTGGCCATAAGAATCTACAGGGAAATCAGAAAAAGTTCCATGTGGAATATGAAGAAGTGAAATAGAGTAGCCAACTAAAGGGCGCCCTGCGATGGTGCGAGCAGTCCAGGGTGTACTCTGCCCTCGCCCGGAAAATCATGCAACATGCATTCGAGTCCCTAGCGTCCACAGAACAGTATTCTGGGTAGTTTTGAGCCTTTGCATTTGTTAGCATTGTTCCATGTCAGTGAAGCAGACCTGCACCGTGGGCCTTCAGTGGGGAAACAGTGCAGGAATAAAATGGTTTTGAACACAATTCGAACACGTTGTTATTCCTAACGAACGATAAAAAAATAAATTCTTCTAACATTCATTTTCTGAATTGCTTCATCCCAATTGGGCTTGCATGGGGGTGGCGGGGATTGGGGCTGGCACCCACCTGAGCCAACTCCAGGTGAGCGCAGGGTACAACCTGGACAGCTTGCCAGGCCATAACAGGGTCAACACTCACACAACCATTCACACTCATCCCTACGGTTGATGTAGAACAGCCAGTTAGCCTACCATGCATGCTTTATTTTTTTCCTGTGGGAGGAAACCGGGGTACCCGGAGGAAACCCACGCAATCACGGTTAGAACATGCAAACTCCACACAGAAACATCCAGGCTGGGAATCAAACCCAGCACCTTCTTGCTGTGAGGTGGATGTACTAAGCACTACACCACCGTGCTGCCCTTCTTCGAACATTATACAGTAAAACCTCCGCTGACGAACGCTTAAGCTCACGAACTTTTCGCCTCAAGAACATTAAATTTGCGAGCATATAGTCTCTGCTGACGAACTAGTTTTCGCCGGACGAATCAAACCACGCGGTCGAACAGCGCCACGGTGGCGGCCACGAGAAGCTGACGCACGCTCATGGCGTCACAGTTCGTCACACCCCTTTCTTTGAATGCGGAAGTGGTTTGTGTTTGCTCGACATTTTGGACCATATTGAGTGTACTTTTGCTATTATGGGACCGAAAAAGACCCCACCACAGGCGGAGATCATTGAAAAACACGAACGAGGTGTGCGTTTGTGTGACTCAGCGTCCCAGTACCAGTACGCTAAGTCTACCATTGCTCCCATCCTTAAGAACAAGGAAGCTATTAAGGGTGCGTGTGTGGCTAAGGGTGTTTCCAAACAGTAGGCGTTTCCAAACACTCCTTCCAAACAGTAAGTCCCTCCCTCCCTCCTCCTCCCACTCCATTCCATCAAGCCATCAACTACCATCACAAAGGTAAATAAAACCACTTTATTATACAGTACAGTTTATTTCTTTAATTACAATACAATAGCACATTTATTATACATAAAATAAGGTATATTTTTGTGTAGTTTTAAGGCTTATTTAGTAGAAAATTATGTTTTATGGGGACCCGGGAACGGATTATTCTCATTTTAATGGTTTCTTATGGGAAATAAATGTTCGGAAGACGAACTTTTCGCTTCACACACACTTTCTGGGAACCAATTATGTTCGTGAGCAGAGGTATCACTGTATTTACAAACACCACATACAACAAGAAAAACGTCAAAAAAATCTCTTTTCACATTTCACTGGAGATTTTGTACCACTCAATGTGCAATAAAACCTTTCCTCTACCACGGCTTATATACTTCAGATATTTTAGTCAAGCTGTTGCAATTAACTGTTCTTTTTAAATAATCAGTTGGTGGCACTACCAGAAGCATAAATATATTTTGTTCTATCCTAATCAACATCGTGCATTCATTTCTTTATTTTCTAAACCGCTTATCCTTTATTAGGGTCATAGGGATTCATCTGGGATTCTATCCCAGCCGATTCTGGGTGAAGGAGGGGTACACTTGTCATTGCAGGGACAACACACACAACCATTTACATTCACACTCAGGGGCAATTTGGAAAGGCCACTTAGCCTAATGCACAAGTCTTTGGACAGTCAGAGGAATTTACAGTACCTGAAGGAGATCGACGGAAACACGAGCAAAACATACCGACTCCTGAGACTCCCGAGACAGGAGGACATGCCATCGCTACACCACTACCGCCACAATCAGGATCAGCCATATCGCAAAAGTTCAGAGCTACAGATACAGTGTAGAGAAAACTCATAGGCTATGTGTGTGTGTGTGTGTGTGTGTGTGTGTGTGTGTGTGTGTGTGCACATGTGCTTACCAAAGAGTGAGACAGAAAGAGTGGCATGTAAACGAGTTAAAAAAGGTAAAGTCCATTGGGCTTTTTACACCCGAGCCATCCATAGTGGCTCATCAGGCCGGTGCCTATCCCCGGTTTCTGTAGCATGAAGTGACCAGAAGTTCAAGTCCTCCGGGATGGGACGCTAAATCCATCGCAGGTTACCGTCCCAGTATATTTGTACTGGTACCCATTTATACTGCTGGGTGAACAGAGGCACACTTGTGGTTAAGACCTTGCCCAAGGGTCTTAGCACAGTGGGATCTAACTAGGAATCGAACACACGACCTCCCAATCATGAGCACAGCACTATAACTACTAGGCCACCGGACCTGCTGTACAAGTAAGCAGTTCAGTTCAGTTCACTTCATTTTCTGTAACCATTTAATCCTAATTACGGTGGCAGGGAGTCTGGCGCTCATCCCAGCCGACTCCATACAAGGGCAGGGTACACCCTGGACAGCTCAC
>CM045737.1:878496-1018496 GCA_024760905.1 Plotosus lineatus | reverse complement strand
ACTTTTTCTGACATCTTTCCCTCGGACACGTTTCTTATATGAATATAGAATGCTGAATAGTTTTAAAAGTGCAATAAAAGCTTGAGGAGATTATTTTAAAATGTGGAAATCTTATCTTAATCTTAAAAGGAAATCTTGGTTCATGCATTTGAGGTTAAAAATAGACCATATGTCAGCCTCATTTCTGATGAATATACCTTTACAGAGATAGCAGTGGAGCCTAGTGGCTCATCAGGCCGGTGCTTATCCCCGGTCTCCATAGCGTAAAGTTACCAGGAGTTCAACCATACAGTTGAGCAATAGTTGATCACCACACAGAAACATGAAGTGTGTAGCAGCGGTTGACATGACTGTGATTACTACATGCTTTTCAACTGTGGTCTGGTTGAGTCATAGCAGATAAAGTATCTTTACTGTCTACTGACACCGAACGGATTGCTGGTGGTATATTGGGTGTGACATCTCTCCAAGTTATCATCGTTCTTGATAATACTCTGAGAAATAACACCGCTGAGAGAGAACGTTACACATCTCCAATGCAGACTCACTTAAATGGCTTTCAGATGTCTGCTGGTTTCCTTTCTGCTTTTGATTTTGGAACTGATTCATTCATTTTCTTATTATAACTCATAGGTTATTCCTACTGGGGCCATGGGGAGGCTGGAGCTTTTTCTCAGCAGAAGACAGTTGTAGATTAGATGAAAGAGGTGGTGTATACTCCAAACAGCTTGGCAGTCCACTGGAACACACACACACACACACACACACACACACACACACACCCACTCATCCCTCTACACACACACACACACACACACACACACACACACACACACACCCACTCATCCCTCTACACACACACACACACACACACACACACACACACACACACACACACACACACACAGAGTTAGCAGTCTATTATCCTAATGTGCATGTCTGTAAATTGTCGGAGGAAACTAGAGTACCCAGAGTAAAGCCATTGAGCCTTGGACTCGAACCCAGGAGGATGTGATCTAGACTCATGAATTATCACAGGATTTAAAGGGTTAATTGTTAAGCTGGGGTGTATGCATTGGACCCAGAGATGCAGGAGACCAAAAGAAAGTTCAAACAATTTATTAAACTTTAGGGAAAGTAAATTACGGGAATACTAAGTCAAGGGAACTGGTCGAGCACGAAGCAAGAACCAGGGGTCAAAGAGAAAGCAGAGGAGCAGAATCACGGCGAAAACAATCTTCTGACATCGGAGGGAAGTGCACCGCTCCCATTTAAATAATTTAAATTTGGCTGCTTGCTGATTGCAGATTGGGATCAGGTGCGCTCTGCTTGTAACTCGCCTATAGGCAACCGCCACGCCCCTCGGCAGTGCCTGCAATGATTAAAGAAGAGTTAATTCCGCCAGCCAGCACAGACCATAACAGTATCCCCCCCTTAAGGGGCGCCATCTGGCGCCCGACCAGGCTTGTCCGGGAACTGGCGATAGAATTCGTCTAATAAGTCCGGGTCCAGGATAAGGGAGCGGGGAATCCATGAACGCTCTTCGGAACCATACCTCTCCCAGTCCACTAAATACTGAAACCCTCAACCCTGCCTGCGTACATCAAGGATGTATATGCGGGATGTCCACCAATCAGTCGGGGAGGGGGGAGGAGGGAGGAGGGGGTGGGGGCTTGGTGGGGGTGGTGGAGGGGACTTTCTACCACAGGCTTAATTAGGGAAACATGAAATACTGGGTGTACCCTGAGTGAGGGTGGGAGTTTGAGTCGGACGTAGAAGTTCGTGAGCCCCAGGAACCTCTGCAGCTGTTTCCGTGTCCCTGGAGTTGGCTACTCCGCCACTGCCTTCACCTTTGCCGGATCGAGTCTTATTTGCCCCTTCTCCACGATGAACCCCAGGAATGAGACTGAGGGGACATGAATCTTGCATTTTTCTGTCTTAACGAACAATCTGTTCTCCAGAAGCTTCTTCAGTACCATTCTCACGTGGCGGAGATAATCGTCTTGGTCTCTAGAGAAGATCAGAATGTCATCCAGGTATAAGAATATAAAGTGGATCAGCATGCCCCTAAGCACATCGTTGACCAGAACTTGGAAAACCGCCGGGACATTGGTTAGTCCGAATGGCATGACCAGGTATTCGAAGTGCCCCAGACAGAAGTGTTGCAGACAGAAGTCACTGCAGCGGTGTATGGTGAAGGTGCGCTAGTCAATGCGGGGATTGTGGGTCTGACACCATGGCCACCCCAACACTAAGGGAGAGAAAGAGGCAGGGAGAACAAACAGTTCCAAATATTCCTGGTGGTTACCGGACAAGGTGAGCTTCACTGGCTTGGTCTTGTGCGTGACGCGAGCGATGAGTTGGCCATCTATGGCCACTACCTCCTTGGAGGTCTCAAGTTCATACACGGGTAGGTCGTGGCGCTCCACCATCCCCGGATCGATAAAGTTAGTGTCAGCGCCTGAGTCAATAAATACGTCTACAGGATGAGAGTGTTGCACAGAGTGTAGCGTACCTTGAACTGGCAGGCGCTTTCCGGGTGTCGTGGAGGATCCTCTCGTCGCTGTTGGGCTCTGCCCCGCAGGGCACTGGGCGAGGTAATGGCTCTTCTTCCGTTCAGAGACGGTTGGCCAGCCGCCGGTGCCTCTCTTCAGCCGTCAGTCTGGTGTGGTTCACCTGCATGGGTTCTTGGCCGTCATCCTCCCTCAGCACAGACCATAACATTAATAAAATACAACACAAAACAAATCCTGAAATCAAAGAAACATGATTCTAAAAATCTCAAATAAAAATTTAAACCCTACTGTGTGAATATATTCAGTGTATAAACCACATTTCTGTGTATTGTACTTAAAGGTATAAAGAGAAGTGAGGTGTCAACTACAAGCTGAGTACAGAGCAGCGGGTGTAGTGTTTTTGGATTATTTAAATACATTAGTGTTATTAAAATTCACTAACATTCACCATTTTATTGAGCACCACTATAATATATCAGTAAGAATAAGACCTTTCCATGATGAACTATGGTGTACACTATGAGTAATATCATCTAAATCAGTTTCTCTGTGTGTTTCTGTTGCAAGGTAGAGCAGCAGTACTCTCACAAGCTCACAGTGAAGGTGTTGCGGGCAGAAAATGTCACGAAAGGAGCTCTGGGTGACCTGTGTGAGTACGTTAATGTAAACATAATAATGAAAAACACAGCATACAGACTCACATATCAAAAGTGAATGGGCATCAGCATTATTTAAAGATTTATATACACAGGTAGTCGCCGACTTACGAAATTCAGTCAATGGCTGAGAGCTTTTGTTTCTCCCTCCTGCTGTTTGAATGGTTGAGATGATGTATACGGCCCTTTTTTCTCATTCACGCACAAGTTATCAATGTGCATTTTTTGGTGTGTTTTTAATTACCAGTTAAGCTCTATGATAAGTATTTAAGTACTCCTTACCAGAAGTCTGAGCACCAGAAAAAGGTAATGACGCTGCATGAAAAAAATTGAACTGCTAGATATGATACAGGAAGGAAAAAGTAATGCTGCAGTAGGGCGACATTATGCAGTGAATATATATATATATATCCATATGGCCCGCCTTTGATAACCCAGTTAGCTGCACTGGGGAGGGACAGTGACAACCTTGTGCAGAGTGGGACTCGAACCCCCAACCTTTGGATCAGTGATCCAGCACCCTATATCACTAGGCCACCACTGCCCTTCTACATAATGCAAGGAAATAACAGAATTCCCAGTGTCATTATAGGCAAACAATCACAACGGATTCCTATGCATGACGTAGGCTACTTGATACACAACAAACATAAATAATATTCAGCATACAACACGCTGACTAGTTATTGGATCCGTATACTCCACCCTGACTTGGGAATCATGAATGATGGATGAGTTATAGAAGGGAGAGATCTGAATTTAAACCAGAAGTCACTAAATAAAACATTTTTGACTGAATCTAGGAATTAACTTCAACTTCAATGCTGGAACACTTACTTGAGCTGCAGTAGGCCATGGATTCCAATCCTGAACTTAGATAATATCAGCCATTCTGCTTATTGTTTCATGTCTTATGAAAAGAGAACAGGTGAAATATTACGATATAAATAATCAGAGAAGACGAAAAAAGTGAGCTGCTCCAGTATAATACGGATTAAGTCACAAGGTCATGTTTAGAGTGAGAGCCAGAGTAAGTTGAAAGTGTCGTACAGCTGGATGAAAATGTGATATCACCAAAAATCCGTCCTTCCAATCAAAATCTTCAACATCACCAAGTTCACATATCCATAAACACAATCTGTCCATGATAACATGTCTGCATGAGAAAGGGGTCCATGTCCACGTTGTTGTCAAACATTAAAAATCTCCACTGAGTCTCCTGGTTTTAAAGGTGCTCAGGGTTTTTCCTTATGATCCGTATTCACGACCAGAACCCTCTCCCTACTTAAAGAACCCCAGAATGATTCCCCCAATCATATAACACTAAACCGACCAGAAGCCTCTCAGCAGACATGACTCGGCTTATATAGAACTCATGAGTCGCTTGGAAAGCATGAGTGCGACGGTGCTTATTGGTTGAGCGTTGGATTCATTTAGTGTTTGGATGTTCAGGAGGTTGCGATGTGGACATTCAGAACCTGGTTCTGTAACTAATTATTATTTTCTCAAAAGTAGGTTTTATTGATTAATGACAGAGTGATAGAACTCAGTCCATTTTCATGCTATAATTATCTTTTATACCTCAATTTAAACCACACCCACTTCGCTTTATCAATACCAATATCTCAGGATCTCACATTTCATACTTAATCCCTGTTATGCTGAAGCAGGTCACATATACCGTATGTTTGTGATTTATCATAAAAAAATCTACCAGCGCAATACAGTTTTTACATGTAAGACGTAAAAAAACCTTAAATATCTTTGAAACAGAAGCTAAGTAGCCCCTTTTTATTGTCATATTTGAATTCAGTATTCCAACGTCCATAATAAATAGCAGCCTTTATTTCTGAACCAGACAACTTCGAAAAATTTGTACAAGATTGTAATCTGATGCTGTAGGCTGCAAAGCGTGTTTCTTCCCCTTGCTAAAGCGTTGTGTCAGGAAGAGCATCTGGTGTAAAAGCCGATGCCAAATCAAATGTGCGAATCAGATGATTCGCTGTGGCGACACCTGATAATTGGAAAATGCCAAAAGCAAAAGAAGAAGAAGAGTGTAATCTGATGCAGGGAATGCCACCCTCAGACCGATCCATAATACACCCTCTTTAAATAATCTCACAGTACCATACCTCTAAGTGTGTGTGTGTGTGTGTGTGTGTGTGTGTGTGTGTGTGTGTGTGTGTGTGTGTGTGTGTGTGTGTGTGTGTAGTGGACACTCCAGACCCCTATGTGGAACTTTACATTCCCACGGCACCTGAGAGCAGGAAGAGAACACAGCACGTTGATAATGACATCAACCCTGAATGGAATGAAAGCTTTGAGTTCATATTGGACCCGAACCAGAGCAATGTTCTGGAGGTAGGCCTTAGCCACTTTGTTTAATTGAACTTCTCCTGACATATTTAAACTATATTAATATATAATGCATTGTTCTTAGCTAACATTAAAGGATGCTAATTATGTGATGGATGAGACACTGGGTATGACATCATACCACATCTCTCAGCTCAAGGTGGGACAAAAGGAGCTGGTGCCATTTTCTACAGGAAAAGTAAGAAACTTCGAAATACTGGATCTTTTCCTTTCCTTTGTTATATAACATTACACTATTATAATGAGTATATTATATTAACAGTTAGGGGTCATTCAACATTCTCAACATTTTCCTAAGCGTACAAAACGTACGCTAGGGGGGAGGGGGTAAGATGTCTGTGTACACTTTTTAATATAAAAATGTCGATCAACTATAACACATGCGCTCGTGAATATTTTTTTTTGTGCGTGTACGTTTGAAACTTTCAATGCGTGATTCACCAACCACCTGCGGTGTTGCATATCTGCAAAGTTTACAATGAAGACAGTACAGTACAGTACAGCACAGCACTACCCAACCCGGTATCAGCTGCTCAAACATCAGAAGGCAGCTGATCAAGGGCGTAGGCTGGGGGGGGGGGGGGGGGGGGGTGTACAGGGTGCCCGTGCACCCCCCACAGCAGGAGTTGAGTTCGGCTGGACAAGAAATGATGTATATTCACAATCTTATAAATAAACTTAATGACTATTATTGAAGAGAAACTCTGAGATAAGTTCCGCATGACTAGAGTCAGGAAGTAAACCAAAATTTAATGTGTAATGGGCACTGCGCATGTGCACGCCCGAGCTGACCAATCAACAACATAATATCAGTATAGCTGAACACTGTCAATCAAACAACGTGCGAGTGTGAGATTAAAGCACAGTTTGTTAGCCCCGCCTCCGGCTCCTGCACATGTGTTAGAACACAAACATTGACACACAGAGAATGAATTGATAAAATAATCATAATCCATCCAGCCTGGATCTGCAGCCGAATGCTCAGTACTTTGATAAAATTAATAGTATGTTTTTGTGTTGTAAATGTCTGTCTTCCTTTCGGCTTTTTCCCTTTTACTCGGGAGTCGCCACAGCGAATCATCTGATTCGCACTTTTTTGATTTGGCAGAGGTTTTTACGTCGGATGCCCTTCCTGTCACAACCCTTTTTAGCAAGGGACAGAAACACGCTGACGACTTTGCAGCTCCTCTTTACGAAAGTCAGCAATGGTTCTTTTACATCAACCTCTCACCATAGACAGTGACAGACATGGCCCGCCTTTGATAACCCAGTTAGCTGCACTGGGGAGGGACAGTGACAACCTTGTGCAGAGTGGGACTCGAACCCCCAACCTTTGGATCAGCGATCCAGCACCCTATACCACTAGACCACCACTGCCCCCCTTTTGTGTTGTAAATATGTATTAATATTTGTTTGTGCCTTGGAATAGATAAATAACTTTATCTCAATTTGTAACTGTATTTAGTACATGTACTTGCAGATTTGAAATATATTTGAGAATGTTTTTGGTTGAACTATAATATTTGATTGGTCTTCTGACAGGAATAGATGAATCGTCTTCTGCTGAAAAACTGTGCGTGTTGTTGGTGTGAGATTCCATGTTGGTTATATCATATGCTGTGACATGCATGCACTATATTTCATGTGATAATTTGTACCAACCCAGTGACATCACAGTAACTTTGTGTAGGCAGGCACTCAGCGACGGCGGCTTTCGGGTCGATAACTTATACGACAAGCACATAAAACAAAAGTGCTGTGTGTGCAATAGTTTATTCATGATATAAAATTTAAGCCACAATCGCTTCAATAAACTATAATTAAGCTACCGACAACTTGTTTAGTCAGCGTTTCCCCTTTAAGGCTTAGGCTTCGGTGTGCCTCCCACCACCCACGGTCAGACCAGCCTACGCCCTTGCTGATCACAAACTGAAGCGTGGTCGTCCAAAACTCAATGACCAATTAAAAATGCAGACATTTTGAATTATATTTTAATACAAAATAATATTATTAAAAACAACGTCATTTTTATTATTAAAACCAAATGTCTTAATATTAATATTAAAGCAGGTGTCATTAAAAAGAATTCTTTAAAAGTATATTTCTTTTATTGATTTCATTATTATTTGACTGGTGTATTAAAAAAGTATTGATCAAGTAAATACATTGATTTATTTTATAAAAGAGATTTGACCATTGTTTTGTTTAATATCTTATCTGCTGAGAGATCATCAACATTTATTTGTATGCTTTGGGGGGGGGGCTCAAAAAAAGCGTACTCTCTGTACACTTGGGAAAATGATGAAAAAGGTTGAACCGCCCCTTACCGAGTCGTGACCCTCACCACATTAATGGCTTGTCTTTGTGTTGCTCCAACAGACCACCAAAGTATTTTTGGAGTTCAGTCTGGAAGTTTGGTATGCATCTCATTAAATGTGACAACTTGTCACTCTGCTAAGCTTAGCCTTGTTTATTTACTAATGTGACACACACATCCTGTGTTTCTGGAGTGTCATAGGTGAGTGAGAGTCATAAGTGTTAGGCACATTTTACAATAATGATTATTTTGTTAGAAATGCCCTTCCGGTTTAACAGGAAACCAATCAGTACCAATTTTCACTGTAAGTAACTTTACCCCTGATCGAGCTTTTCCGGGTGGCACAGTGGCGTAATGAACGTCCGACTCACAGCAAGAAGGTCCGAGTTTAATTCCTGGGCTCAGGCATCTCTGTGTGGAGTTTGCATGTTCTCCCCATGTTTTCAGGGGTTTTCTCTGGGTGCTCTTGTTCCCTCCCACAGATCAAAGACATGCACATTAGATACAGACGCTCCCCGACTTAAGTTCATCTGTTTTGTTTTTTCGAGTTTACGTTTTTTTTTCCAAAAAAAAAAAAGGTCAAATTTTGAGTTTAGACGTACCTATGTAGTACGCTGACATAATGACGCAATGACATAATGACGCTGTGTCCATTATTTACAAACGACAGATGAACATACCCCTGCTTCGTCCCAGTTCAGTGATATATACAGACGCTCCCTGAATTACGTTTTTAATTGGTTCCAGACGGCCGAACGTAAGTTGAAAGGGAACGCAAGTTGTTACAGTGATGTATGACGCTCATACTGCACTATAAATCCATAAATACCATTACTGTATCTCATAAAACATCCCTTAATCAATTATTATGAACATAACATTGTAAAATAATAGGAAATATATTGAAGTAATATCAACATTAATTTCAAATAAATTAAATTCAAGCAAAATAATTTCAAATAGATAAATTTGTGACATGTGAGTCAACACCGAAAGGAGTTTACTTATTTGTGCTTGACACAAAGCTCGGGTTATACGGACTTCCAGTCTTAAAAGTGAGCAAGAGTGCTACTGAATACTGATTTAGTACTCAGCCTGCACTGATGTGAATCACCAGCAGAGCGGACAGTTCTCTTTCTTTTATGGATTCGGGTTTTCATTCATTTTACAACTCTGTTTGATTAACTGAGTATGCATGGTAGATTGTGCGTATCCGAGCAGATAGTTAATTCATCTCTGTGTATGAGACGTGCACCCATGATAGTAGGCTTACGCTTCTGACCAACCATATTTGCTTCGGGTTACAAAAGTCCACAAAAACAGTGTAAACACAAAGATCACAGAGACGACGTCTTGACACAAGGGTAACACGCTATATAACATATATATATAGAGAGAGGATTTTCTGAGTAGATCCTTCCGTAGGAGAGTGCTCAATACTTTTTGGTAGAGCAAATAACAAAAGGACAGGACAAAGGCTTTCTATTGAAACTCCATTTATCACTACAGATCTGTTTCGAGGGGTGGTGAAACCATCCCCTCTCTTCAGGTGATTACAGAAGATTCTTCTGTAATCACCTGAAGAGAGGGGATGGTTTCACCACCCCTCGAAACAGATCTGTAGTGATAAATGGAGTTTCAATAGAAAGCCTTTGTCCTGTCCTTTTGTTTTTTTTTATATATATATATATATATATACCAAATGCAGCCATGAGGCGGGGGGAGGGGCACTAACCAGTGTCTCTCCCCCTTATGCTGGTCCCAAGCCCGGATAAATGCAGAGGGTTGCGACAGGAAGGGCATCCGGCGAAAAACTTCTGCCACATTTCTCATGCACATGATCAAAACAAAATTCATACTGGATCGGTCGAGGCCTGGGTTAACAACGACCGCCATCAGTGCTGTCAACCAACAGGGTGCTGATGGAAATTGGACTACTGTTGGTCGAAGACGTTGAAGAAGGAGAGATGGGAGGCGTCTCCGCAGGAAGAGAGAGAAGAGGAAATGCGTGAGCCTAGGACTGAGAGTAGGGACTTTGAATGTTGGAACTATGCAAGAAAAAGATAGAGGGCTGGCTGACATGATGCAGAGGAAGAAGGTAGACATACTGTGTGTTCAGGAGACCAGGTGGAAAGGTAGCAAGGCTAGAAGCAGGGTTTAAGTTGTTTTATCATGGTGTGGATGGGAAGAGAAATGGAGTAGGCGTCATCTTGAAGGAGGGGTTTGTCAGGAATGTTCTAGAAGTGAAAAGAGTGTCAGACAGAGTGATGAGTCTCAAGTTAGTAATTGAAGGCGTGATGGTCAATGTTGTTAGTGCTTATGCCCCACAGGCAGGATGTGAGCTAGAAGAGAAGGAGTGAGTTAGATGAAGTGATGCAGAATACCCCCAAACATGAAAGAGTAGTCATTGGTGCAGACTTCAATGGACATGTTGGTGCAGGCAATAGAGGGGACGAGGAAGTGATGGGCAGGTTTGGTATCGAGGACAGGAACACAGAAGGACAGATGTTGATCGATTTTGCAAAAAGGATGGAAATGGCTGTGGTGAATACTTTCTTCAAGAAGAAACAGTAGCATAGGGTGACTTATGAAAGCGGAGGTAGGAGCACACAGGTAGACTACATCTTGTGTAGGCGATGCAATTTGAAGGAAGTCAGTGACTGCAAAGTAGTAGCGGGTGAGAGTGTTGCCAAACAGCATAGGATGGTGGTGTGCAGGATGATGCTGATGGTGAGGAAGGTGAAGAAGGCAAAGGCAGAGCAGAGGACAAAGTGGTGGAAGTTGAAAAAGGAAGAGTGTCGTGTTGTCTTCAAAGAGGAGTTGAAACTGGCTTTGGGTGGCCAGGAAGTGCTTCCAAATGACTGGACAAGCACAGCAAATGTGATCAGGGACACAGGTAGGAGAGTACTTGGTGTGTCCTCTGGAAAGAAAGTAGATAAGGAGACTTGGTGGTGGAATGAGGAAGTGCAGGAGTGTGTACAAAGGAAGAGGTTAGCTCAGAAAAAGTGGGACAGAGAGAGGACCAAAGAGAGTAAACAGGAGTGCAGTGAGACACAGCGTAAGGCGAAAGTAGCAGTGGCTAAGGCCAAACAGAGGGCGTACGATGACTTGTATGATAGGTTGGACAGTAAAGAGGGAGAAAATGATTTATACAGGTTGGCACAGCAGAGAAATAGAGATGAGAAGGACGTGCAGCAAGTTAGATTGATAAAGGACAGAGAGGGAAATGTATTGACTGATGACAGAAGTGTGCTGGGAAGATGGAAAGAGTACTTTGAAGAGCCGATGAATGAGGAAAATGAGAGAGAAAAAAGAGTAGAAGAGGTGACCATTGAGGAGCAGGATGTAGCAAAGATCAGTAAGGGTGAAGTGAGAAGGGCATTGAAGAGGATGAAGAATGGAAAGGCAGTTGGTCCTGATGATATACCTGTGGAGGTATGGAAGTGTCTAGGAGAGGTAGCAGTAGATTTTCTGACAAGAACATTCAACAAGGTCCTCGAGAGTGAGCAGATGCCGGAGGAGTGGAGGAGAAGTGTGCTGGTGCCCATTTTTAGGAACAAGGGAGACGTGCAGAGTTGCGGCAACTACAGAGGGATAAAGTTGATGAGCCATACGATGAAGTTATGGGAAAGAATAGTGGAAGCTAGACTAAGGGCAGAGGTCAGCATTTGTGAACAACAGTTTGGTTTCATGCCAAGAAAGAGCCCCACAGATTCAATGTTTGCTTTGAGGATGTTAATCGAGAAGTACAGAGAAGGTCAGAGGGAACTGCATTGTGCCTTTGTGGATCTGGAAAAAGCATATGACAGGGTGCCAAGAGAGGAACTGTGGTATTGCATGAGGAAGTCTTGAGTGGCAGAGAAGTATGTTAGAGTGGTGCAGGACATGTATGAAAGATGTAAGACAGTGGTGAGGTGTGCTGTCGATGTGATCGACGAATTCAAGGTGGACGTGGGACTGCATCAAGCGTCAGCTCTGAGCCCCTTCTTGTTTGCGATGGTGATGGACAGGCTGACAGACGAGGTGAGAGAAGAATCTCCATGGACTATGATGTTTGCAGATGACATTGTGATCTCTAGTGAGAGCAGAGAACAAGTGGAGGAAAATCTAGAGAGGTGGAGGTATGCCCTGGAAAGGAGAGGAATGAAGGTTAGCCTCAGAAAATCAGAATACATGTGTGTGAATGAGAAGGACCTAGGAGGAATGGTGATGTTACAGCAGAGATAGCGAAGGTGGAGGATTTTAAGTACTTAGGCTCAACAATCCAGAGCAATAGAGAGTGTGGAAAAGAGGTGCAGGCAGGTTGGAATGGATGGAGAAAAGTGTCCGGTGTGATGTGTGATAAGGAGAGTATCGGCAAGAATGAAGGGAAAAGTGTACAAGACGGTGATGAGGCCAGCGATGTTGTATGGTTTAGAGACAGTGGCCCTGGGGAAAAGACAGGAGTCAGAGTTGGAGTTAGCACAGATGAAAATGTTGAGGTTCACTTTGGGAGTAACGAGAATGGATAGGCTCAGGAATGAGTACATCAGAGGGACAGCACATGTAAGATGTTTTGGAGACAACGTCAGAGAGGCTAGATTGAGATGGTTTGGACATGTACAGAGGAGGAATAGTGAGTATATTGGTAGTAGGATGCTGAGGTTGGAACTACCAGGCAGAAGGAACCGAGGAAGACCAAAGAGAAGATTTATGGATGCGGTGAAGGCGGACGGACATGAAGGTCGTTGGAGTAAGAGTAGTCGATGCAGAGGATAGGGTGCGATGGAGGCAGATCATTTGCTATGCCGACTCCTGAAGGGAACAGCCGAAAAGGAAAAGAAGAAGAAGAAGATAGATAGAAGAAGATAGAAGAAGAAGAAGTATATATATATATATATATATACTAGTCCTTCTCAAAAAATTAGCATATTGTGATGTTGTGATTAAGTTCATTCTTTTCTGGAATGTACTGATAAAAATTAAACTTTCATATATTTTAGATTCATTGCACCCCAACTGAAATATTTCAGGTCTTTTATTGTTTTAATACTCATGATTTTGGCATACAGCTCATAAAAATCAATAATCCCCATCTCAAAAAATTAGCATATTTCATCCGACCAATTAAAAATAAGTGTTTTTAATACAAAAAAGTCAACCTTTAAATAATTATGTTCAGTTATGCGCTCAATACTTGGTTGGGAATCCTTTTGCAGAAATGACTGCTTCAATGCGGCGTGGCATGGAGGCAATTAGCCTGTGGCACTGCTGAGGTGTTATGGAGGCCCAGGATGCTTCGATAGCGGCCTTAAGCTCATCCACAGTGTTGGGTCTGGTGTCTCTCAACTTTCTCTTCACAATGTCCCACAGATTCTCTTTGGGGTTCAGGTCAGAAGAGTTGGCAGGTCAATTGAGCACAGTAATACCATGGTCAGTAAACCATTTACCAGTGGTTTTGGCACTGTGAGCAGGTGCCAGGTCGTGCTGAAAAATGAAATCTTCATCTCCATAAAGCTTTTCAGCAGATGGAAGCATGAAGGGCTCCAAAATCTCCTGATAGCTAGCTGCATTGACCCTGCCCTTGATAAAACACAGTAGACCAACACCAGCAGCTGACATGGCACCCTAGACCATCACTCACTGTGGGTACTTGACACTGGACTTCAGGCATTTGGGCATTTCCTTCTCCCCAGTCTTCCTCCAGACTCTGGCACCTTGATTTCCGAATGACATGCAAAATTTGCTTTCATCCAAAAAAAGTACTTTGGACCACTGAGCAACAGTCCAGTGCTGCTTCTCTGTAGCCCAGGTCAGGCGCTTCTGCCGCTGTTTCTGGTTCAAAAGTGGCTTGACCTGGGGAATGCGGCACCTGTAGCCCAGTCCACGGCTTCTACAGGTCCCCCAAGGTCTGGAATCGGCCCTTCTCCACAATCTTCCTCAGGGTCCGGTCACCTCTTCTGGTTGTGTGGCGTTTTCTGCCACACTTTTTCCTTCCCACTGACGTCCCACTGAGGTGCCTTGACACAGCACTCTGGGAACAGCCTATTCGCTCAGAGATTTCTTTCTGTGTCTTACCCTCTTGCTTGAGGGTGTCAATGATGTCCTTCTGGACAGCAGTCAGGTCGGCAGTCTTACCCATGATTGCGGTTTTGAATAATGAACCTGGCTGGGAGTTTTTAAAAGCCTCAGGAATCTTTTGCAGGTGTTTAGAGTTAATTGGTTGATTCAGATGATTAGGTTAATAGCTCGTTTAGAGGACCTTTTCATGATATGCTAATTTTTTGAGATAGGAATTTTGGGTTTTCATGAGCTGTATGCCAAAATCATCAGTATTAAAACAATAAAAGACCTGAAATATTTCAGTTAGGGTGCAATGAATCTGAAATATATGAAAGTTTAACTTTTATCAGTACATTCCAGAAAATAATGAACTTTATCACAATATGCTAATTTTTTGAGAAGGACTAGTGTATATATATATATAAAAAACAATGTATATATAACTGAACTGGGAATGAGGGGCACATTCAGTCTGCCGTTTGTAAACAATGGACATAGTGTCATTACGTCATTGCCTCATTACATCATTGCCTCATTACGTCAGCGTACTACATAGGTATGTCTAAACTCAAAATTTGACTTTTTTTGAAAAAATAAAATAAAAAAACGTAGAATCGAAAAAACGTAAAACGGATGAACGTAAGTCAGGGAACATTTGTATATCAGTTATATAGCATGCTACCCTTGTGTTAAGATGTCATCTCTGTGATCTTTGTGTTTACACTGTTTTGCGGACTTTTGTAACCCTACACAAATATGGTTAGTCAAAAGCGTAAGCCTACTAGCATGGGTGCAAGTCTCATACACGGAGATGAATTAACTATCTGCTTAGATCAGTGCAATCCACCATGCATACTCAGTTAAGCAAAGAGAGTTGTAAAATGAATGAAAACCCGAATCCAGAAAAGAAAGAGAACTCTCCGCTCTACTGGTGATTCACATCAGTGCAGGTTGAGTACTAAACAAATATTCAATGGCGCCCTTGCTCATTTGAAAGACCAGAAGTCCGTATAACCCGCGCTTTGTCTCAAGCACAGCAAGTAAACTACTTTCGGTATTGAGCGCCTCACATATTCTAAGTGTTGATTGGCTGCTCAGCTTAGCTTTATGTAATGTGACTCGGCTCAGCTTCATGAAAAGTGACCATCCGTTGACCATCGGAACCATTTACAAGCAGAAAGATCGCATTATAGAGAATGTTAAAGGTTATATTTGATACTGTATTTGATATTTGATGAGTGAATTTGATTAAAATTTATCTATTTGAAATTATTTTGCTTGAATTCAATTTATTTGAAATTAATGTGGATATTATTTGATATATTTGATATTATTTTACAATGTTATGTTTATAATAATTGATTTTGGGGTGTTTTATGAGATACGGTGATGGTCGTTATGGATGCATAGTACAGTATGAGCGTCATACGCCTCTGGAACATACAGTAACAATTTACGTTCATTTTGAACTTGCGTTCGGCCGTCCTGAACCAAACAAAAATGTAAGTCGGGGAGCGTCTCGTAAACTGGTTGTTGCAGATAGCCCCGAGGTGGGAGTGAGAATGGTTGTCTGTGTATACTGGCCCTGTAATGGGTGTACCCCATGTTCAGCCTCACTGTGAACCTAACAAAGTGGTGTGAAAAATGAAAAAAAACATGAAAATCATCTTTCAGATCCCTCCAACAGCATTGCTGTTGTGTCAGAACAGAGTGGCTTGTGTGTGTGTGTGTGTGTGTGTGTGTGTGTGTGTGTGTGTGTGTGTGTGTGTGTGTGTGTGTGTGTGTGTGAGTGTGTGAGAGAGAGAGTGTGTGTTTCATTCATTGCAAACAGCTCTCTGATCTGAAACTGTCCCCTGTGAATGAACAGCTATATTTAGGTAGAAAACCCAGGAAAATAATAATAGGAGTTTGTATGGGTTTCTGTCTGGAAAGATTTCTCACATGACTGGGGCGTATCTGTTTCTGTTTCCAGTTCTTCTATTGACTTACGGTTTAGTCTTGCTCTGTGTGACAAGGAGAAGTTGTACAGGCAGCGACGAAGAGAGCGGGTCATGCTGGGTATCAAGAAACTACTGGACATGGAGAAGTCTCGATTCCTGCCCTCTAGCACCCAGGAGGTACAATAGACATCCCACCTCCCCCCGTGCATTGGCATGAACACATCAGCCACTGTGTTGTCCCTAGGGTGGCTCGATCATTGCCTGTAAAGGCAAAATTGTTATAGTTACTGTGGGAGGTGTGATGAGATCAGGGGTTCATGTACAGCACAGCAAAACCACTAAAACTTTACATGTGCAACGCGCATAAGAGAAAATCCAGAACAATGCTGAGGCAGTGCTGGTGCAAGGAATAAATAATTTACTCGTAAAATGTACAAATAATAATTTTCCTTAGCCATGTTGCGAACAGTATTTTCTGGACCTGTATTGGAGAGAATTTCATGGCCTGTAGAGCTGTCATTTGTGTAACATGCAAACATTTTTATTGTCACTAGCCGAGACCCTTGAGAATCTTTAGTAAGCTAATGGCAGTAAACGTTTTTGTGCAGGGACATCCTGCTGCGTTTAAAGTAGAAATGATAATAATAGCCTCTCGTCTGGCTCATGACTTCACTGCTGATTTTCTGAGTGAAACATACAGCATTTTCTTCTTGAGATCCATTTACCTTCTAAATCTAAACAGGTCCTCAACTTCTTCATTTCAGTTAAGTTTAGATATAATTTTATGTCTATCTGTTCATAAATAAGCTGGGGAAACACTTTATAAAGTTACTTTCTTTTAGTGTCTTCTTTAATGATTTTAAAATTTATAACAATGAAACATTCTGTTCTGGAATGAGGTTCTGCCCCAGGGGGAGGAGTTTACTTATCTCGGTATCTTGTTCACGAGTGAGGGAAGAATGTAATGGGAGATCTCGGAGGATAACCGCTGCTCCTCTGCATTGAGAGGAGCCAGTTGAGGTGGCTCAGGCATGTGGTTCGGATGCCTCCTGAACACCTCCCTGGTGTGGTGTTTCAGGCATGTCCGACCAGGAAGAGACCCCGAGGTTGACCTAGAACATGCTGGAGGAATTATGTCTCTCGGATGATCTCAAAATGCATCGGTGAGGTGGAGGAAGTAGCTGGGGAGAAGGACATCTGGACCTCAACTGCTTAAGCTCCTGCCCCTGCAACCCGACACCAAAACAAGCAAAGGTGGTGGTGGTGATGATAATGATGATAATGATGATGATGATGAAAACAGAAGCAACATGAAATAAAATTACCCCACTTGGCTCAGGCATATATATATATATACACTATGTGTAAAAAAAACAAAACAAGAAAAAAAAAACTATTTTGTATACAGTATATACATATACAAATATATATATATATATATATAAGTAAAAACAAAAGGACAGGACAGGACAAAGACTTTCTATTGAAACTTCATTTTCACTTCAGATCTGTTTTGAGGGGTGGTGAAACCATCCTCTCTCTTCAGGTGATTACAGAAGAAGGTTATGATTATGGGAAAGAATAGTGGAAGCTAGACTCAGGGCAGAGGTCAGCATTTGTTAACAACAGTTTGGTTTCATGCCAAGAAAGAGCACCACAGATGCAGTGTTTGCTTTGAGGATGTTAATAGAGAAGTACAGAGAAGGTCAGAAGGAGCTGCATTGTGCCTTTGTGGATCTGGAGAAAGCATATGACAGGGTGCCGAGAGAGGAACTGTGGTATTGCATGAGAAACTCTGGAGTGGCAGAGAAGTATGTCAGAGTGGTGCAGGACATGTATGAGAGACGTAAGACAGTGGTGAGGTGTGCTGTCGGTGTGACAGAAGAGTTCATGGTGGAGGTAGGACTGCATCAAGGGTCAGCTCTCAGCCCCTTCTTGTTTGCGATGGTGATGGGCAGGCTGACAGACAAGGTTAGACAAGCATCTCGATGGACTTTGATGTTTGTAGATGACATTGTGATCTGCAGTGAGAACAGAGAACAAGTGGAGGAAAATTTAGAGAGGTGGAGGTATGCCCTGGAAAGGAGGGGAATGAAGGTTAGCCTCAGTAAAACAGAATACATGTGTGTGGATGCCAAGGACTCAACAGGAACGGTGAGGTTACAGGGAGCAGAGATAAAGAAGGTGGAGGATTTTAAGTACTTAGGCTCAACAATACAGAGCAATGGAGAGTGTGGAAAAGAGGTGAAGAAGCGTGTGCAGGCAGGTTGGAATGGTTGGAGAAAAGTATCCGGTGTGATGTGTGATAGGAGGGTATCGACAAGAATGAAAGGAAAAGTGTACAAGACGGTGATGAGGCCAGCGATGTTGTATGGTTTAGAAACAGTGGCCCTGGGGAAAAGACAGGAGGCAGAGCTGGAGGTAGCAGAGATGAAAATGTTCAGGTTCTCTTTGGGAGTAACGAGGATGGATAGGATCAGGAATGAGGACATCAGAGGGACAGCACATGTAAGAGGTTTTGGCGACAAAGTCAGAGAGGCTAGATTGAGATGGTTTGGACATGTACAGAGGAGGGATAGTGAGTATATTGGTAATAGGATGCTGAGGTTGGAACTACCAGGCAGAAGGCCCAGAGGAAGACCAAAGAGACGATTCATGGACGTGGTGAAGGAGGACATGAAGGCAGTTGATGAAGAAGAGATGCAGAGGATAGGGTGAGATGGAGGCAGATGATTCACTGTGGTGACCCCTGAAGGGAAAAGCCGAAGGGAAAAGAAGAAAGAAGAATCTTTTTTGCATAAAATAGGAATGACCATTAAAATCACATGATGACACAAGGCACGATCATTTGGTAAAACCTTATGTAGACACTTCTACCATGCTCATTCATAAGTAAGTCAAATATTTCATAGCAGTTCATAACAGGAATGTTGTGAGGTTGTGGCTGTGCTGTACGTGTATGCTCCACCCTTGTTCGATGTGACAGGAAGAAGCTTAGAGCTGATATTTCCTCTATGGCAGAGTTAACCATCTTAACCTTAAAATGGACCTATCAATTCTGTTGTTCTCTTATATCCAAACTGAAAATATTACTTTCCATTATATCCAAGGTCATTAAATATTACAAAGTCTTCATTTTGATTGGCTAAACTACTCCTAGGGTATCAGCTCATATATGGTGACCTAGTGAACAAATAAAAGACTCAAAGGACTTATGAACTTAAGCAGTTCATAAAAACAAGGGTTTTTTTTAATTATTTTCAAAAGTTTGACAGTTTTTTCTAAAAAATAAAGACTTCAAAAAACTGGAAGCGGCATAATGCGACAAATGGTGCTGATTCTGCGAGCAAACGGCAGAGGTTCTGCTAACATCGTTTTTTCAGTCTAGGTTACTCCCACAAAAAGGCACAAAACATAATCAAAGTATTTGATATTGCAAATATATTTTGTAAGAATCTAAATTAAATTTGAATGAATTACAGGTCTTCAGCTAAGCAGCAAGCTCCATGAGAACCTGATCTGCAGGAAAAGCAACAAAATATGGAATTAATATTATATGATTTTTTTTTTTTCTTTTGTTTTTAGAATTTGACACAGACTTTGATTGGACTGCTAAAGAAACAGACCTTTGCTAACTAACTAGCTCTGCACACACTGGATCCTGCACTCCTGTATTTTATTTCATTTTGTTTATATCTTTCATTTTTTGGCAAAGATTTGAGTACAATATATAAAAATAAATTAAATCCTATATCTCTTCCAAGTCAGAGGATTGAATTAAACAGCCATCAGATATGAATTAATAATCCTCTTGGTCCTGTGCTACTAGTTCTTGTTTGTATCTGTGCAATAACTTAATTATGCACGTTGTTTATATTACACACAAATTGTCCCTCATTTCCAAGACGTGTAGGTTTACGAATCATTTTTGGTATTAACTTACTTGCTGATACGTATTCCTGCAGTCAATGAGACACCGTGTGATCTGTAGTAGAACCTGCCCACCACATTAGAGAGGGGGACAAATTATGTATCATGTGATTTGGGTTCCCATGACCTCCCTGGATTCACTGACCCATCTGGCTTCAGTGCGCTCCTGTTCCTCTCTCTCTCTCAGTCACTTTCTACATCTTCACCACTTAATGGCAACATATGCCACCTGACTGTTTTCCCCTTTATATCGTCCCTCAAGCCCCCAACACAGCAACTTTTGCGCATGATGACAGAGTAGGTTTATTTACGCGGTGAACATAAATGTGTTGTCTCCCCCTAAACTCTACAATAGCTGATATGATTGTGATTCGGATATCCGACCGTGAGAGTGGTACACGTTTTTCTCTCAGTGTGCAAAGCATTGTTCATCATCAGTTCATTTTCTGTAACCGCTTAATCCTAATTAGGGTTGCGGGGAGGCTGGCACCCATCCCAGCCGACCCCGGGCGAGGGCAGAGTACCCCCTGGACGGACCCATCGCATAGCAGAAACATACTGACGGCTCTGCAGCTCCTCTTGTCGAAAGTCAGCGATGGTTCTTTTACATGAACCTCACACCATAGACAGTGAGAGACACGGTTGACCTTTGATAATCCAGTTAGTGCACTGGGGGGACAGTGACAACCCGTGGAGAGTGGGGCTTGAACCCCAAACCTTAGGATCAGAGATCCAGCACCTTTACCACCAGGCCACCGCAATGCATTGTGTGTAATTAATTTGAATGAATAATGATCTCCGGTGGTCACAGGCACCACATCAACTGTCCTATCGCATTATTAACTCGATGCTTTTCTCAGATCATACCAGTCATTTCTGAAAGTAAGAAATTACACACACACACACACACACACACACACACACACACACACACACACACACACATTAAACTCTGTTCAGAATCAACCTAGTGGTTTTGGGAAGCAGTGATGCAGCGCTCCTTTACATCACTCTGGCAAATAATAGAATATCTGAACTGGTGTGATATGGGCTTAAAGTTACAGTTTCAAAGATGTCGGTTTTCCTGTATTGTTGTGTTTTATTTCTGAACCGAGCCACATCCTGATTTGATTTATTTTATCATAGTTAACCATTCGAATATCCTTCAGACTGATCTGGATAAAAGCAGAGCGAACACTGGCTGTGTTGCTTAAAAAGCTTTGAACGGAAGATTTCACAATCATTTGGTAATGTTTTGTGTTTTAGCGTGTATGCTGGCGTATCATAGCATGTCTGGTATCTGCAACTCAGAGGTGGCCAGGTTATGCAAGAGATTGTGCAACTTGGACATTTAGAGCATGAAAAAAAGAAAGTTCTGCTCTCTCCATCAACACGTCTCAGACACTCCAAGCTCAGCTCAGTCCAGAGATACACTTTTCTGCTTACGCTATGTTTATCAGTCTGGAAAACATACAGTGACTCTCGATATAAACAGCCCCAACCTTCCTGTGACTTTCGTACGATTAAGTGGCTTGGTGAATGAATACTATACAATGCATGATGTCATATTACGTAACGCTACGTTATTATTTCTGATAAAGGTCGGTGACTAACCTGGACAGGATCCCAACCCCCAAAGGCACTGTCGAGCTTGTAAGAGACATGCAGGAGGTTTTGAGTGATCATCTTTGTTTTTCCTCACCACCCTCACTTCTGGTTCACTCTCTGAGAACTAAACCTAGATACACATGTTCAATCTTAAAACTGCTATTTACTGACCCTCTCTCTCTCTCTCTCTCTCTCTCTCTCTCTCTCTCTCTCTCTCTCTCTCTCTCTCTCTCTCTCTCTCTCTCTCTGTGTGTGTGCGCGCGTGTGTGCATTTGTGTGTGCGTATGTGTATGCCCATGTGTGTGTTTGTATGTGTGTGTATGCATGTGTGCGTGTGTACGTGTGTGTGCGTATGTGTGTCTGTATGTGTGTCTATATGCATGTGTGTGTGTGTATATGTGTGTGTGTGTGTATATGTGTGTGTGTGTATCCATGTGTGTGTATCCATGTGTGTTTGTATGTTTGTGTGTGCAACATGTGTGTGTGTGTGTATGCATGTGTGTATGTGTGTGTGTGTGTGTGTATGCATGTGTGTATGCATGTGTGTATGCATGTGTGTGTGTGTGTGTGTGTGTGTTTAGGTCCCTGTCATCGCTGTGGTAGGATCAGGTGGTGGTTTCAGGGCGATGGTTGGTTTCTCAGGAGTCATGAAGGCCCTGTATGAGTCAGGGGTTCTGGATTGCACAACATACGTTGCTGGTCTGTCTGGCTCCACGTGGTAACACACTTCAACCTTTAACTTTTCTTGAAAACATGAATGAGAATGTTGTTTTTTTTTCCATTGTAACTTCTTCCTGCAAGCTCAAGCTGGAGCGTCGCTTAAGGATCACCGTCTGTTGTCTTGCGTCTGGGTCATCGTTTTTCATCATCATCATTTGTCATACGTCACTGAATCTTACCAACTTCGCACTGCAGCGTTTCTCCTATTTTATTTTTATTAAGTTGATTTTTTTTTTGGGGGGGGGGGTTCCCAGATCTAAACATGGACTTTATCCACAAGGGGCTCGCCATCATTAATCTGCAACTCCTCCTACATCCCTGAATCGACTCTTACCAAACTTTGACAGAATGTTCAGAACACCATGCTGTTCCATACGTCTGGTTTTATTCTGGTATTAAATTCATTTTTGTGGTTTCACCTTACAAAGCTTGAACCTTTATTATTTTAATATTTAGATTTTTCAACGTCAGTGAAAATAAGTAATGAATAAATCTTTGCTGGAAGACTCACAACGAAGTTAAATCAGCGGGTTTCTGTTTTAAAAGCTGCTTCAACTTGTATATGATGAAACAGATATTGTGCGTTTCACATAATGACATAACCATGCGCGTCTCTTCCAGGTACATGTCTACGCTGTACTCGCACCCGGAGTTCCCTAAGAAAGGTCCGAAGCAGATTAATGAGGAGCTAATGCAGAGTGTGAGCAGCAACCCTCTTCGGCTGCTCCTGCCACAGCACGTCACCAACTATGTCCAGGCTTTGTGGACCAAGAAGTCCAGCGGTCAGCCCGTCACCTTTGCTGACATCTTCGGCATGCTTATCGGAGAAACACTCCTTCCCGCTGTATGTGTATTCCCACTTACTCTGAATCATTTATTAATCTATCTCTAGTTTGAACTGTCTAACTGTATACATACTTTGTTTTATATCCTGAAAGATGTATTATTTTCCTCCTTTCTGATTTTCTATTTTGCTATAAAAACAGCCCATCCCAACTGACTTCAGGTGTGGGTGGGGGGGTGGGGCAGTTTAATCCCTGAACAGCTCTCCATTCTATTACAGGACGAACACACACACACACACACACACACAGACACACACACACACACAGACACACACACACACACACACACACACACACACACACATACATACACACCTATAGGGGATTTCACCAGTCACCAGTTAAAGTTAACTTAACGTGCATGTCATTGGACTGTGGGAGGAAAGCAGAGAACCAGTTGGGTGCTACAACACCTGCTCCTTGTTTTTGTTCATGTTCATCTGAATATATAAAAAAATTATTTGCAAAAACAGATTTATTTATAAGAATTTTTAAGTATCTTTTCAAAAAAATTAAAATAAAATAAAGCTACTGAACATTTTGTTCTTCTCATAATTAAAACAATTGGACTTATTTATTTTTTCCGATAAACTCTTCAAATTACTAATCACATGAAAACATTACAGAGCATTTGTCAGATGCACTAAATTCAACTTGTAAAACTTTTAATTAGAATAGCTGCGCAGAGATACTAACCCTGAATGGCTAACCGAGTTACTGCAAGAGCACATGGAAACCTCATGTCAGAAACCCCAGAACAACATCTCGGGAGTTCCAGGCATCTACCAGGACAGTAATGTCAGTGTTCATGATTCCATCATTTACAAGACACTGGGATAAAATGGTGCACATGGGAGAGTAACATAGTCTAGACAATTGCAAGCAAGAGTACCATAAAGCATACTCTTAACATTTGCCAAACATCCCACCTGTACTTCCCTCAAAACGTTTTGGGATAACGCTCTATGAACATTTTCGGAGTCGACAGAGATTGGCATCAACCTCCCCGTGACACCAATAAGGATTAAGTGGCTTATAAAATGATTTAATGAATTCATCTCTCCACCCAAAAGTACTTAAGGAGAATGTTCTGTCATCAGTCCATGATCTGAAGCTCAAGTACAGTTGGACTATGCAGCGGGACAGTGACCTGAAACAGAAGAGCAAGTCGATTTCTGAATGTCTGAAAATGTTTGGAGGTGCCATGTTAAAGTCCTGACTTGAATCTCAGTGAAATGTTGTTCAGGGCCTGAAAAGAGCAACTCGTAGTCAAAAGCCACACAGTTACTTCTTTACATAAGTATTTAAGGGATTGTTCTGTTTCTTACTGTCAGTAAATAAAAAGAGAATCTGAAGACTATATATTGCTTACTTGGGTTGGGTTTTGTAAGTAGTTTAGATAGCAGAACTAATTAACTATAATGAAATACAAAAATAAAGGAAATCATAAAAGGGCAAAGACTTTCTCAGTACTGTATACAGGGGGTGTCCTCACAAATAGTGTAGGCTGTGTGTGTGTGTGTGTGCGTGTGTGTGTGTGTGTGTGCGTGAGATGATTCTATTTCTTGATCTGGCTCTGTTTAGCGGATGGACAGTAAGCTGAGTGAGATGCAGGAGAAAATCGATGAAGCACAGTCTCCTCTACCACTTTTTACCTGCCTGCATGTCAAACCAGACGTGTCTGAGCTCATGTTTGCTGGTAAGCATGTTCTGGTGCGTTTTTGAGGGTGTGTGTGAAAGAAGGCTTGAGCTTATTTTGGTGATTCTTTGACAACTGCTCGGGATTTAAACATTTTTTTGCTCGGATTTCGAACTCGAGTCTACGGGTTAAACATGCACAATGTTACAACGGTGTGTCTCCCAACCACATGAGCTAATTTTTTACTCTGTACTCCTACTCTCTCCTCCAGAAACACCGTCACTGACAGAAATATGGCTGACAGTATCGATCGCAGACCCCTCAGACTTGCTTCCCACCAGAAAAAAAAAATTTGATCATTATTGGCCATTACTGCCCCAATGAGATCGAGCCTTGAGGGTGATTTTTTTATAGGCAAACTGCAGAAACATTGCCATTACAAGCAATTTCTTCCAGGACCAATAAAGTACAGTGGTACCTCAATTTACAAAATTAATATGTTCCAGAAGTGGTTTCGTAACCTGATCTTTTTGTAAGTTGAACTGCATTTTACATGTAAAACACATGATTTGTTCCAAGGCCCCCAATACTAACCTTTAAAAATGATAAAAGCATACCTTTTAAGGTACTCCTTTCGTGTTGACCATGTCTTCTTAGCAGAGTAATAATCTTACAAATGTTTATGCAAGGTTAAAAGCCTGAGCCAAAAAAATAAAGTTGCAATGAGCACACTCGAAAAACTCATGAAAAAAGCTGCTGCTCAAGGGAGCTGTGTCATCCCTCCTAGCCAATGGGAGGCCAGCGAGGCGGATGTTGGGAGATAGCCATTGGAAGGCCAGCGGGGCGGGATGTTGGGAGATAGTCAATGGAGAGCAACTCGTGCATTGTTTGAATTTTTGAGATGGTGCTTTCGTAACGTTAACTTGTTTTGTATCGAGAGACGAAAATTTTGTAACCCGGATTTTTTGTTTGTTGTGGTTTTCGTAAGTTTAGGTTCCACTGTATTCTGATTCTGATTTGATTGGTGTGGGGATGGTGTCTGGTGTTGATGTGTTTGCATGATGTTTTGCATTAAGATCATATCTTGTTTTGGGTTTTTTTACACGTGCACTCTTCTCAACAACATTTCTCACAATAACCTTTCCAAACAATCAGTGAGAACATATAACTGAGCATACCCTCTAAAGGCCTGCAGGATGAAGCACTGAATGAAATGCACTTTGATGAGGCTGATAGGACCGAACAGGTAGTGTTTCTATTCATAACACCTCAGTTACGCTGAAACTGCAAAGACAGACCTGGTTACATTCCAATTCCATTCCATATATAGTGTGATAAGTCAGTCAGGGGACACCCAAAAGGATCATTCTGTCAAATACACAACCCTCCCAGTGGTTTTCTTTTTCCATTCCAGCATTGGAATGTCTGTGTGATTGAATATACACACTGTAGCACGTGTGGATTTCTCAGTTGTCGTACACCAGTGCGTCATTACAGTAATAAAAGCAGCACAGGGTGTACACAGCACCTTATTAGCAGCCACGCCCATTATATCATTCTCCAGTGTTTACTGCTTTTACCCTGGACATGTAATTGCAGTGTAATGGTTTTCTTCTCATGTCATCCTGATGCTAAAAATAGCCCTTCAATGAAAGCAGTGAATAATAATACACACACACACACACACACACACACACACACACACAGACACACACACACACACACACAGACACACGCACAGACACACGCAGGTGCCTACTCAGGTGATGAATGGAGTCAAAGTAAACAATAAACAATGATGTCTATTTTTCCACGTAACAGACATGACCGTGACCTCCTCCGCGCTTCAAAATGATTGGGTTAATAATGTACTATTTTTGGTGTGTTTGATTGGCAGATTGGGTGGAGTTCAGCCCTTATGAGATAGGCATGTCTAAATATGGCACGTTTATGTCCCCTGAACTTTTTGGCAGCAAATTCTTCATGGGATCTGTAGTAAAGAAATATGAGGAGAATCCTCTGCACTTCCTTATGGGTAAGATAATCCACCTGCAAGTGCATACACCACACGGCTTCTACACGGAGTTATATTCCTGTAATGTCAGATTTAAAAACTTTTACAGCGCAGCAGCTTTATGGATCTATACACATTAATGTACAGATAGTTAAACTTAGAACATAGACAGGCTGAGTGACAACCCAACATTCTCACAGTCTCACAGTCTCCAGTCTTACACACTTACTAAAGAGTTCAATAATTTAATTATTAATTCAATAACAGCTTTATAGATAAATATGTCTATTTAGAGGTGTCTATGGCTAACGTTATAAAAGGAGAGTGGCTCTTTTAAGGCCTGGATCAACTTCAGCCCAGTACAAACTAAATAAATATCCCCTGTGCTTTCCGACTATAATCTGAAGTGAAAGAAAGTCTGGTTTTCTTTTCATTGGCTTTTCCACATTCGTTTATGTCACCTGTCATATGGATATAATTATCCATTTAACGGGTTCATGTTCATTTGTCCCTGTTAATGTTGGAGTTGTTTTGCTCAACGAAAGGTTGTCAGGCCACCAGACAAACACTGTGGGTTTTTTTTTAAGAGCATCAACTCGTGCACAGACACCGGACAATTATTGAAATTGTGTTTCATGTCTCTGGGTCTCTGCTCAGGAGCTCCACTGAAAAGGATTTTAGGTTTTTTTAATTTTATTTTATTTAATTGATTTTTTTCTTCCACTTATGATGCGTTGCCAGGGAATAGTCAGTTATTTACTTAACAGTGTCTTCTTCTTCTTCTTCTTCTTTTACTTTCGGCTGCTCCCTTCAGGGGTCGCCACAGCAAATCATCCGCCTCCACCTCCCCCTGTCCTCCGCATCTTCTTTTCTGACTCCAACGACCTTCATGTCTTCCTTCACCACATCCATAAATCTCTTCTTTGGTCTTCCTCGAGGCCTTCTGCCTAGTATTTCCAACCTCAGCATCCTACTGCCAATATACTCACTATCCCTCCTCTGTACATGTCCAAACCATCTCAATCTAGCCTCTCTGACTTTGTCTCCAAAACATCTTACGTGGGCTGTCCCTCTGATATACTCATTTCTGATCCTATCCATCCTCGTTACTCCCAGAGAGAACCTCAACATTTTCATCTCTGCTACCTCCAGCTCTGCCTCAGCGCCACTGTTTCTAAACCATACAACATCGCTGGCTTCAACACCGTCTTGTACACTTTTCCCTTCATTCTTGCTGACACTCTCCTATCGCACATCACACCGGATACTTTTCTCCAACCATTCCAACCTGCCTGCACACGCTTCTTCACCTCTTTTCCACACTCTCCATTGCTCTGGATTGTTGAGCCTATGTAGTTAAGTAATCCACCTTTATCTCTGCTCCCTGTAACCTCACCGTTCCTCTTGGGTCCTTGTCGTTCACACACATGTATTCTGTCTTACTGAGGCTAACCTTCATTCCCCCCCCTTTCCAGGGCATACCTCCACCTCTCTAGATTTCCCTGCACTTGTTCTCTGCTCCCACTACAGATCACAATGTCATCTGCAAACATCATAGTCTATGGGCAATCTTATCTAACCTCATCTGTCAGCCTGTCCATCACCATAGCAAACAAGAAGGGGCTCAGAGCTGACCCTTGATGCAGTCCTACCTCCACCATAAACTCTTCTGTAACACTGACAGCACACCTCACCACTGTCTTACATCTCTCATACATGTCCTGCACCACTCAAACATACTTCTCTACCACTCCAGACTTTCTCATGCAATACCACAGTTTCTCTCTCGGTACCTTGTCATATGCTTTCACCAGATCCACAAAGGCACAATGCAGCTCCTTCTGACCTTCTCTGTACTTCTCCATTAACATCCTCAAGGCAAACACTGCATCTGTGGTGCTCTTTCTTGGCATGAAACCAAACTGTTGTTCACAAATGCTGACCTCTGCCCTTGAGTCTAGCTTCCACTATTCTTTCCCATAACTTCATCGTATGGCTCATCAACTTTATCCCTCTGTAGTTGCCACAACTCTGCATGTGTCCCTTGTTCTTATATGGGCACCAGCACACTTCTCCTCCATTCCTCTGGCATCCTCTCACTCTCTAAGACCTTGTTGAATGTTCTTGTCAGAAAATCTACTGCTACCTCTCCTAGACACTTCCATACCTCCACCGGTATGTCATCAGGGCCAACTGCCTTTCCATTCTTCATCCTCTTCAATGCCCTCCTCACTTCACCCTTACTGATCTTTGCTACAGATAATAATCTAATAATTAATAATAATCTTTGCTCAGATAATAATGTTAATAATAAATATTAATAAAAAAATAATAAATGCTAATCAGCATGTCAACTGACACATAGTGAAAAGGAATGAAGAATAATCTTTTTTACCCCCACCCCGTATCTAACACTGCGCGTTTATACCACTTTCAGGTGAATATTTCCTGTTTGTACTCCAAAACATGTTCAATTCTAGAAAAGTATTTATGAGAAAAAGGAAAACAAAATGTAGCTAGTTGATCCCCCCCCCTCCTCCCCTTCCCCCAATGCCTGTAATCTCAGCTCTGGGAATTCCCCATAACTCCACTGACACATCATTCAGTTTATATATGTGTGCTTTTAGCATGATATACAAGACTATTAATAATTGTAATACATCATCTTCTTCTTCTTCCACTTAATCTGGGGTCAGTTCGCAGTGGCAGCAGCCTAAGCAATGAGGTCCAGATGTCCCTCTTCCCAGCCACTGCCTCCACCTCTTCTTTGGGGCCTCACCAGCCGAGAGGCATAGTCCATCCAGTGTGTTCTGGGTCCACCCCGGGGTCGCTTCCAGGTTGAATATGCCCGAAAGACCACACCAGGGAGGCATACTAACCAGACACTCAAGAAACCTCAACTGGCTCCTCTCAATGCGGAGGAGCAGCGGTTCTATGCCGAGCTCTTTCCGGATGGCTGAGGTTCTCACGCTATCTCTAAGGGTTTATTATAATCCTTCACAATTTTGTCATCTTTTTTAAGCCTGGAGAATCAGGAAAGCACAAACATTACACTCGATTTAATTGAAACAAATGCACAATTCCAGTCTTCCGACATTACGCTACTCTTGTTAACATATGCTCACGCACATGTCTATCATCTTCTCAGTGTTCAGATTGCAGGTTCACTCCTCCAGCTATAATTTCTTTACATTTCTTTACATCTAAACCTTCTCAGATCAGAGCGGTACATAAATTAATCAACCTATTAAAAAATGTTTCCTGATCATGGCAGATCAGAGAGGCACTACCAAACCAAAACAAAACAGAATAGGTGCCCCCAATACTCATCAGCATCCTTTACCGCTGTGGCTTGACTCTGACACTTTTATTACTTTTCCCAATGTCAGAATAAACCTACTGTTCATCTCAGCCTTCTTTCAGGGTTATATTGCTGTATGAACTGAACCAGTCTATAGAATAAAATCTCACTGAGCTGCGACCCTACCACTTTTTTTTCCATAAATGCCTGTGCTCTCTCTACCCCCCAACCCTTCCTGGCCTTCTAAAGATTTTCACTCAGAGAGGCAATTGTAAACCAATCACTTCATCTTTTTAGTTAATCGTTACTCACCTCTCCTCACCGGACACTCACAAGTCAGAAAAGTCAAGTCCAATGTTTGAGTAAGCAAATCCGCTCACCTTGTGACCCCTTTTTAGGCTCGAGTTCACTGACCTGGAGTTCCGAAGGAAGGAGAACTGCGTTGGCCTTATCTGTCCCTGTACGATCCACCAAGCAAATGGCAAAAATGGCAAAAAACCCCTCATCCACTTCAAGAACCAAGAGATTCAGCTCGATTCAGCTTCATTGTTCAGTTGTTTAGTTAGCCTTCAGATAAATTGTTCCGAGAATTTCTGATCCCATCAATCAGCTCTGCATTGGCTTATGTTTTGCCCATTTCGCTCTGATTGGTTCCTCGTGCTCTGTTTTTGAGAAATGACGGAATGACATCATATGTATAATCTCTAATTGCCGCACTGAGCCCTTGTTAACTATGGCTTTTTCAAGTAATGAGGTCATATGTCAAGTTGACTATGAAGAGTCTTAACTCGATGTCCTGATTGCTCAAGATTAATTTGAGTATGTGATCAGGAAGTCCGACATTGTTACATTTCAGGCCACAGTCCTTCCTCGATTTCCTGGGTCCAAAATCACACAGTACCTCCGGTGGAACTTGATTTTTTGGTTCTTTTACATGATCCTCTCACCATAGACAGTAGAGGTATTGCCAGCCTTTAACAATCCACTTAGCGGCAGTCAGGGGATAGCAGTGACAACCCGAACTTGGCATAAGTAATCCAGCACCTTACCACCGAGCCACAACTGAATCTAGTATTTACATTTAGGATAAAGATTTATCTCTAATTTATTTATCTTTTTGGTTGTCACATGATATCTTGTGTGTGTGTGTGTGTGTGTGTGTGTGTGTGTGTGTGTGTGTGTGTGTGTGTGTGTGTTCTTTAGGGGTTTGGGGCAGTGCCTTTTCAATTCTTTTTAATAGAGTGTTGGGAGTGAAGGATGTCTCTGGAAGAAGTACCATGGAGGAGGAGCTTGGTATGACTCAGGAATACCCTTCGTACTCAGAACAGAACCTCATTCGCCCTCATTGTACCCTCAGTGTGCAGGAATGAATATTATGAATCGTTTATGAAAACATCTTACTGTTATCAAGCAACTATTTTAAGTACTTTAGAAGTAGTTAGTTGTCGGAGAACATGTGAGTTGAAATGTGCTACTTGTCTGATTATTATCACAACACTGCGTAGACTTTTAATGTCACATATGTGCTTGTGTGGTGAAATATAGAGAATATAGAAAAAAAAATCATTTCCTGTAATGGATGACTCTACACTCACTTTTCATTTCAACGTGCAAAAAAAAAAAAAAGTGTGAAGGAGACAACAGTCTCTTTTACTTATGAAAGTAAAACAAATATAGTAATGTTGAGTATGTTCAATAGTTTAATAGTATGTCTGGGTATAAATTTAGAATGCACTGTGTACTGAGTTCAGTTTACTTAAACATGCACTACTAATAATTCCTTACCTGTACATAAGAATTATGGTGGAACACTAGCGTAGTGGTTCGCATGTCTGCCTCACAGTGAGAAGGTCTTGGGTTCAGTTCCCAGCTCAGGCGCTTCTGTGTAGTGCTTGCATGTTCTTTCCGTGCTTGTGTGGGTTTCCTCCCACAGTCTAAAAACATGCACAGCAGGTTAACTGGCTGTTCCAATTCAACTGTAGGCGTGATTGTGAATATGAGTGTTTGTGTGAGTTTTGGCCTGCGATGGCCTGGCAAGCTGTCCAGGCTGTATGCCGCCCTTGCCCAGAGTCAGCTGAGATGTGCACCAGCCTCCCCGTAACCCTAATTTGGGATAAACGATTCAGAAAAATGAATGAGAATAACTTCTGACTTTAATAAATAATGAGGTCTATTTCTCACCAGGTCCAAGTTAAAATAAATAGGTTTATAAATCTTTGAACATAAAACTAGTAAAGAGCCCCTCCCCCCACCCCACCCCTAAATGTAAATGCATATGAACTAGATTTTATTCTGCAGCACCTCAGTGTAAATCACTGTTAAGTAATCTGGCAAATAAACATTTATTTTAAACCAGGTCACCAATTCTCACATTGCTTGCTGTTAAATTGTCTGGCTTCAGAAGATTTAATCCTGAGAGTGCAAAACATTTCTATTTTCAGAGAAACTTTAGAGTGATAAAGATACTGAGGCTTGGTATCCTCTGCGCCACTGAGTTTCAGCTCGATTTTCTTTTTTTTTTCATCTGCACATATAGTTTCCAGTCAGTATGTGGTTTACGTATTCATGTCAATTTTGAATGATAATTTTGAACAAGCAGTTGAACTTGAAGCTGTTCAGGAGTAAGTGGACTCATCAGCATCTTCTGCTTGATTCTGGTGAAGGTTGCAGTGAATCTGGAGAAGTCGATAATATATAATGTGCAGTCAATGTAGTGAACACAAACAAGTGCCCGCCCTCATGCCGGTCCCAAGCCCGGATAAATGCAGAGGGTTGCGACAGAAAGGGCATCCGGCGTAAAACTTTTGCCAGAATACAAAATATAAACCGTGAAGACAAATTTTATACCAGATCTGTCAAGGCCCGGGTTAAAACCGACCACCATCAGTGCTGTTAACCAACAGGGTACTGGTGGAAATTGGACTACTGTTGGTCGAAGACGTCGAAGAAGGAGAGGTGGAAGGCGTAGAGGAAAAGCATGAGTTTAGGACTGAGAGTAGGGACTTTGAATGTTGGAACTATGACAGGAAAAGCTAGAGAGCTGGCGGACATGATGCAGAGGAGGAAGGTGGACATACTTTGTGTTCAGGAGACCAGGTGAAAAGGTAGCCAGGCTAGAAGCTTAGGAGCAGGGTTTAAACTGTTTTATCATGGTGTGAATGGGAAGAGAAATGGAGTAGGAGTCATCTTGAAAAAGGGGATGATCAGGAATGTTCTAGAAGTGAAAAGAGTGTCAAACAGAGTGATGAGTCTCAAGTTAGAAATTGAAGGTGTGATGGTCAATGTTGTTAGTGCTTATGCCCCACAGGCAGGATGTGAGCTAGAAGAGAAGGAGAGATTCTGGAGTGAGTTAGATGAAGTGATGCAGAATACCCCCAGAGATGAAAGAGTGGTCATTGGGGCAGACTTCAACAGACATGTTGGTGCAGGAAACAGAGGGGACGAGGAAGTGATGAGCAGCTTTGGTATCCAGGACAGGAATACAGAAGGACAGATGTTGATCGATTTTGACAAAGGATGGAAATGGCTGTGGTGAATACTTCCAGTAGAGAGAGGTGACTTATAACAGTGGAGGTAGGAGCCCACAGGTAGACTACATCTTGTGCAGGCGATGTAATTTGAAGGAAGTCAGTGACTGCAAAGTAGTAGCGGGAGAGAATGTTGCCAAACAGCATAGGATGGTGGCGTGCAGGATGATGCTGATGGTAAGAAAGGTGAAGAAATCAAAGGCAGAGCAGAAGACAAAGTGGTGGAAGCTGAAAAGGAGGACTAAAGAGAGTAAACAGCAGTACACTGAGACACAGCGTAAGGCGAAGGTAGCGGTATCAAAGGCCAAACAGAGGGCGTATGATGACTTGTATGCTCGGTTGGACAGTGAGGAGAGAGAAAATGATTTATACAGGTTGGCACAGCAGAGAAATAGAGATGGAAAGGACATGCAGCAAGTTAGAGTGATAAAGGACAGAGAGGGAAATGTATTGACTGATGAAAGAAGTGTGCTGGGAAGATGAAAAGAGTACTTTGAAGAGCTGATGAATGAGGAAAATGAGAGAGAAAAAAGAGTAGAAGAGGTGACTGTTGAGGACCAGGAAGTAGCAAAGATTAGTAAGGGTGAAGTGAGGATGGCATTGAAGAGGATGAAGAGTGGAAAGGCAGTTGGTCCTGATGATATACCGGTGGAGGTATGGAAGTGTCTAGGAGAGGAAGCAGTAGATTTCCTGACAAGAACATTCAACAAAGTCTTAGAGAGTGAGTGGATGCCAGAGGAATGGAGAAGTGTGCTTATGCCCATTTTTAAGAACAAGGAAGACGTGCAGAGTTGTGGCAACTACAGAGGGATAAAGTTGATGAGCCATATGGTGAAGCTATTGGGAAAAATACTGGAAGCTAGACTAAGGGCAGAGGTCAGCATTTGTGAACAACAGTTTGGTTTCATGCCAAGAAAGAGCACCACAGATGCAGTGTTGGCCTTGAGGTTGTTAATAGAAAAGGTCAGAGGGAGCTGCATTGTGCCTTTGTGGATCTAGAGAAAGCATATGACAGGGTGCCAAGAGAGGAATTGTGGTATTGCATGAGAAAGTCTTGAGTGGCAGAGAAGTATGTTAGAGTGGTGCAGGACATGTATGAGACATCTAAGACAGTGGTGAGGTGTGCTGTCGGTGTGACAGAAGAGTTCAAGGTGGAGGTGGGACTGCATCAAGGGTCAGGCTGACAGATGAGGTGAGACAAGAATCTCCATGGACTATTATGTTTGCAGATGACATTGTGAATTGTAGTGAGAGCAGAGAACAAGTGCAGGAAAATCTCGAGAGGTGGAGGTATGCCCTGGAAAGGAGGGGAATGAAGGTTAGTCTCACTAAAACAGAATACATGTGTGTGAACGACAAGGACCCAGGAGGAACGGTGAGGTTACAGGGAGCAGAGATAAAGAAGGTGGAGGATTTTAAGTACTTAGGCTCAACAATCCAGAACAATGGAGAGTGTGGAAAAGAGGTGAAGAAGCGTGTGCAGGCTGGCTGGAATGGTTGGAGAAAAGTATCTGGTGTGATGTGCGATAGAAAGGAATCGGCAAGAATGAAAGGAAAAGTGCACAAGACAGTGATGAGACCAGCGATGTTGTATGGTTTAGAAACAGTGGCCCTGGGGAAAAGACAGGAGGCAGAGCTGGAGGTAGCAGAGATGAAAATATTGAGGTTCTCTTTGGGAGTAACGAGGATGGATCGGATCAGGAACGAGTACATCAGAGGGACAGCACATGTAAGACGTTTTGGAGACAAAGTCAGAGAGGCTAGATTGAGATGGTTTGGACATGTACAGAAGAGGGATAGTGAGTATATTGGTAGTAGGATGCTGAGGTTGGAACTACCAGGCAAAAGGTCTCGAGGAAGACCAAAGAGAAGATTTATGGATGTCGTGAAGGAGGACATGAAGGTAGTTGGAGTAAGAGAAGACACAGAGGATCGGGTGATATGGAGGCGGATGGTTTGCAGTGGCGACCCCTGAAGGTAAAAGCCGAAAGGAAAAGAAGTCAATGTAGAAAAGAAATAACTTCTTTCAAAATATTCACATTTTGTTGTTGTTTTTTAGCCTGAAATGAAATCACTCAAAATAGTATTTTTCAGTTCTATTTCCTCAATGCAACTCATAACAGCCAACTGAAAGATATGATAGCAACAGCTAAAAAAAACAAACAAAAAAAAACAAGAACAAAAAAAACCCCCATAATCACTGGGATGATTAAAGGATCACCTCATGTGGAAAAATATAGGTAAATTCATTCAGGTGTGATTAATCACCTTCTCCAATACGTTCATTCATTCATTCATGATCTTCCACTTCTTCTGGGGTCGGGTCGTGGGGGCAGAAACCTAAGCAAAGAGGCCCTAGAGACATAGTCCCTCCAGCATGTTCTAGGTCGACTCAGGGGTCTCTTCCCGGTTGGACATGCCCAAATCATGGACCAAATCAGGGAGGCGTTTGGGAGGCATTCTGACCAGATTCCCGAGCCAACTCAACTGGTCACTCTCAATGCGGAGGAGCAGCGGATCTACTCTGAGCTCTCCCCAGATGATAGAGCTTCTCACCCTATCTCTTAGGGAGAACCCCGCCACTTGGTGAAGGAAGGTCATTTCAGCCATTTGTATCTACGACCGTGTTCTTTTGGTCACTACCCAAGGCTCCTGACCATAAGTGAGGGTTGGAATGTAGATCGACTGGCAAATTGAGAACTTCACTTTGCGGCTCAGCTCCTTCTTCACCATGATGGACCAGTACAGGCTTCGCTTTACAGCAGAGCAGCGATCCGCCTGTCGATCTCCTGCTCCATCCTTTCCTCACTCATGAACAAGACCCCAAGATACTTAAACTCCTCCACTTAGGGCAGGACCTCATTCCCGACCCATAGGGTGCATTCTACCCTTGTCCAACTGAGAACCATGGCCTTGGACTTGGAGGTGCTGATTCTCATCCCGGTCGTCTCACACTCGACTGCAAATCATTGCAATGAGACTTGGAAGTCCCGGCCTGGTGAAGCCAAAAGGTCAGCAAAAAGCTGATGTTACCACTACGGACCAAACTCTGGCTCCGGTGATACAGCGATCGAATGGCCCGTAGCAACGGGTCCGGAACGCCGTACTCCTGGAGTACGCCCCACAAGATAGCCCAAGGGACATGGTCGAAAAGGTTCTCCAAATTCACAAAATATGTGGACAAATTGGGCAAACTCCCATACCCCCTCCAAGATCCTGTGGAGTGTATAGAGTTGGTCAAGAGTGCTACGGCCAGGGCAAAAACCACATTGTTCCTCCTGAATCCAAGATTCAACTATTGGTCGGATCCTCCTCTCCAGTACTCCTGCATAGACCTTCCCGGGTAGGCTGATGAGTGTGATTCCCCGATAATTGGAACACGCTTTCCGGTCCCCCTTTTTTAAAAAGGGGAATACCATCCCGGTTTGCCAATAAAGAGGTACAGCCCCCTTCTCCAATACATGTCAAGCTAATTGGTTTGTATATTTGATTAAATATTATCACTCTGTTTATGATATCATTTTGGGACACACAGTAGTTTAGTGACAAGCACATCCGCCTCATAGCAGCAATGTCCTTAATAGGACAGCTGAGCGAGGTAACGGTGTTTCTGGGTGGAGTTTGCATGTCCTTCCTGTGCTTCATGAGTTTTCTCCATCTACTTGAGTTTCCTCGCACATTCCAAAAACATGCACAGTAGGGTAATTGGCTATTTGCCCCTAGGTGTGAGTGTTGAATCTGGAATGATCTTGTGGGGGTTTAGGGTGTACCTCACCCTCACCCAGAGTTAGCTGAGATGGGTGCCAGCCTCCCCGTGACCATAATTAGAATTAAGCAGCTCAGAAAATTAATTAATGGATTTATGAATTGGCAGGATTTTTTTATTTTATTTATTTTACAGTCAATTGGTAAGGTGAGGAAAGGTCCTTATACCAACCCTCTTGGACACACATGCATTAATTCACCCTCTATTAATTCACACTTACATGTAGGGACAATGTGTAATAGTCAGTTACACTAATTTAGATGCCCTTTGACTGTGGGAGGAAACCAGAGTACCCATATGAAACCATGTAAGCACAGGGACAACAGGCGAACACCCCAAAGATACACCCTTACGAAGTCTGGGAGCCAGGACTGTCTTGCTGTGAGATGAGCATGCTAACTGTACGCCACTGTCCAGTAATATTTTGAGGTCTAAAAAGTACACTGTCAGATGAGGTTACCAGCACTCTTTTGGATGAGTAGCCAATACAGCTTAACATCCAAAGAACATCATTAGCAGTAAACCATGGAGGTGGAAACCCTGTTGTGGGTGTGTTTCACTTCAGTAGGGACTGATATAGACCAAGATAGAAGGAAAAATGGATGTTATAAAATATAGTCAAATTCTTGAGGAGAACCTGCTGCCTTCATCCAGAAAGTTCTCAATAGGAGGACGCCTCACCTTCTAATATGACAATGAGCCGAAGTTGTCCTCACAGAATTGTCTTCTTCTTTTTCTTTCAGCTGCTCCCTTCAGGGGTCGCCACAGCAAATCATCCGCCTCCATCTCACCCTGTCCTCTGCATCTTCTTTTTTGACTCCAACGACCTTCATGTCTTCCTTCACCACATCCAAAGTGCGATTCAGAAGACCCCTATTCAGAAGACCCCTATGCCATCTCGGAGTAAACATTTGAAGCAGTCTCCCTTGTCCAGATGCGGGTCACCGGAGTTCCCTCCTGGAGCCAGGCCCAGGGGAGGGGCTCGAAGGCAAGTGCCTGGTGGTCGGGCTTATGCCCATGGAGCCTGGCCGGGCCAAGCCCGAAAAGGAGACATGGGTCCGCCCTCCCATGGACCCACCACCAGTGGGAGGAGTTTTAGGAGTCGGGTGCAGTGTGAGTTGTGTGGCAGCCAAAGGCATGGGTTCTGTCGGACCGATCCTCGGCTACTTACTGTGACCCTCGGGACATGGAATGTCACCTCTCTGGCGGGAAAGGAGCCTGATTTGGTGCGTGAGGTGGAGAGATACCGACTAGATATAGTCGGGCTCACCTCAACGCATAGCTTGGGCTCTGGAACCATCCGTCTCGAAAGAGGCTGGACCTTCTTCTATTCTGGAGTTGCTCATGGGGAGAGGCGGCAAGCCGGTGTGGGTATTCTTGTTGACCCCCGTCTCGGTGCCCAAATGTTGGGGTTCTCCCCGGTTGACGAAAGGGTAGCTTCCCTCCGTCTTCGGGTGGGGGGACGGGTCCTGACTGTTATTTGTGCTTATGCACCAAATGACAGTTCAGAGTACCCACCCTTTTTGGAGTCTTTGGGGGGGGTGTTGGAGAACGCTCCCTCGGGAGACTCGCTCGTTGTCTTGGGAGACTTCAACGCCCATGTGGGCAACAATAGTGTGACCTGGAAGGGTGTGATTGGTAGGTACGGCCTCTCCAGTCTGAATCCGAATGGTGTTTCGTTGTTGGACTTCTGTGCTCGTCATAGTTTGTCTATCACGAACACCATGTTCGAACATAAGGGTGTCCATAAGTGCACTTGGCACCAGGACACCCTAGGTTGCAGTTTGATGATTGACTTTGTAGTCGTGTCATCGGACTTGCGACCATATGTTCTGGACACTCGGGTGAAGAGAGGAGCTGAGCTGTCTACCGATCACTACCTGGTGGTGAGTTGGCTTCAGTGGTGTGGGAGGTTGCCTTCCAGACCTGGCAGGCCCAAGCGTGTAATCAGGGTCTGCTGGGAACATTTGGCTGACGCCCCTGTCCGAGAGGCCTTTAACTCCCACCTCCGGCAGAGCTACAACCACGTTCCGGAGGAGGCGGGGGACATGGAATCCGAATGGGCCATGTTTCGTGCCTCCATTGCTGAGGCGACAGCCCGTAGCTGTGGCCGTAAGGTCGTCGGTGCTTGTCGTGGCGGTAATCCCCGAACCCGGTGGTGGACACCTGCGGTGAAGGGGGCAGTCCAGCTGAAGAAGGCGGCCTATCGGGTTTTATTAGCCTGTGGGACTCCTGAGGCAGCAAACCGGTACCGGCAGGCCAAACGTGCTGCAGCCAAGGCTGTCGCAGATGCAAAATCTCGGGCGTGGGAGGAGTTCGGTGAGGGCCTGGAGAGTGATTATCGGTTGGCCTCAAAAAGGTTCTGGGCCACCATCCGACGCCTCAGGAGGGGGAAGCAGTTCTTCACAAACACTGTTTACGTGTATCACGTTGATAACTTTTGTGCGAAGGAGAGAAAAAAAAGAGGTGTACACATCATTTGCAACCAATCAGCAGGAGGGAGAAACAAAAGCTCTTAACCATTGGCTAAATTTGAATCACATGCCAGTAACTTCTGGGTTTGTCACCAATCTGCGAGTATGTGGGGGCGCGAGTGCTGAATGGCCTACTGAATACTGGTCCCATCTTATACTGCTGGGTGAACAGAGGTACACTAGCGGTTAAGACCTTGCCCAGGGGTCTTAGCACAGTCGGGATCTAACTGGGATTCGAACACACAACCTCCTCATCTTGAGCACAGCACCATAACCACTATACCACCGGCCCCAATATATTGAAATATAATGTTATATAATTTAACCATTTCTTTATATTACAGAACTGAATGTGTGCTTTATTTTATTGAAGTCAATATTCTTGATTAGATCTGGGGCAGTGGTGGTCTGGTGCTATAGGGCGCTGGATCGCTGATCCAAAGGTTGGGGGTTCGAGTCCCACTCTCCACAAGTTTGTCACTGTCCCCCCCAGTGCAGCTAACTGGGTTATCAAAGGCGGGCCATGTCTCTTACTGTCTATGGTGAGAGGTTGATGTAAAAGAACCATTGCTGACTTTCGTAAAGAGTAGCTGCAAAGTCGTCAGCGTGTTTCTGTCCCTTGCTAAAAAGGGTTGTGACAGGAAGAGCATCCGACGTAAAAACCTCTGCCAAATCAAACGTGCGAATCAGATTATTCTCTGTGGCGACTCTCGAGTAAAAAAAAAAAAAAAGGGAAAAAGCCGAAAGGAAGACAGACAGAATTCTTGATTAGATCTGTTTTGTCGCTCGTCATCATTAACAAAACAACCACTGTGTCAACGTCAACACATCAGTATTTAATACAGTATTTATTCATTAGACACAAAGCATTGCACTGATAGTGATAATAGGGTAAGTGACTAAATGATGTTATTTCACTTCTATACTTATATTGTTCTGTTTAAATAACATAATAACTTGTTGTCTGGAAAATTAATAAACATACATAAAAGGCTTAGATCTGGGCACCGTGTTGTACAGTTACAGTCCTGACTAATCAAGCAGAACAGAAACAGTTCTTGTTGTAAGTTGTAGAGAAACACCGCCGTGATTTTCCATACAGTGACAAATCCACCTCGACAGCTCTTGCTGCAGCTACTCACAATTAATGTGTGGACAAATTGAGTCAATCTGAACACTGTATTAAACTGTTTGTGTTCAAAATCATTTGATGATTGAACTGGAAGTGTTTGATCTTGATGATTTCTGCGGTTTTATATTTTAATGTTACATTTAACATTATGACCATTTCAGACGTTTGCAGAATATTACACATAATTTTGTAACTTTGGGACGATTGAGCTACCAGTAAAAATTATTATAATGCATCAAACCTTTGGCATTGCTTTTCTTTTCATATTATAAACACATTTCAGGGGTGGGACAACAAAAATTAGAAACTTTATTTTTCTTGTGGTACCCTAATATGTAATTAATCTGGAATCATCTCTGCATATTTGTCGAACAGAACATATAAAACCTGAGCATATTGTGGGAGAAGACAGCTTGGATATTGATGACGAGTCACAAGGTGAGGACCCCAATTACCTGGCGTCTCATAATATAAAAAATGCAGGCCAGAGCAAATTTTTCAGGTTAATAAATACATTTGTCACCATAGTCTATTTGTACCCGGCACCTTGCGCCGTATGAGTGACCCTCTTTTTTCATGTATTCAGTTAGATTTAGGAGAAAACTGATGTCTCTCTTTATCTTTAGTCAAGACACAGGATGACAATCAGCATGAGCAGGCCAGCTGGATGCAGCGCATGGTCACCTCGCTGTTCAGCGACTCGGCCCTGTTTAATACGCGTGAGGGCAGAGCAGGAAAAGTGCACAACTTCATGCTGGGTCTCAACCTGAATACTAGCATTCCTTTTTCACCTTTCAGCGATGTCCTGACCCAGAACAATCCTGAGGAGGAGGTGGATGCTGTAACAGGTACAAACACGTTTGGGCTGGAAAGACTTGAATGTTAAGACTAAAGTTTTAGTGCTCTGTTTTGTTGAGCAGTACCTGTAGCCAGCGGTATTCAAGTTTTTATTTGTGAAATTTTATTTGTAATTGTGAGTGTGTTCTGAATGTTGCATTTGTGCATTTGTCAACCCCCACCCCCAATACCACCACACATACTTTCGGCCTTCCGTTACTGTGGAATGGACTTAGACCCTTATGAGTTTGATCGCATCTATGAGCCACTGGATGTAAAGAGCAAGAAAATACATGTTGTGGACAGTGGCCTGACCTTTAACCTGCCTTATCCTTTGATCCTGAGACCCCAAAGGGGCGTCGACCTCATTATCTCCTTTGACTTCTCGGCTCGACCTGGAGACTCTAGTCCTCCGTTCAAGGTGATTATACATGTACACAGAGTACACCCTGACTCAAATACTGACACGTACACAGTGCACACAGTCATCAACAGAAGACACCAATACATTTCAATATAGTTTCTGGTTTTTCAAAATATTGATCGGGAAGCACCTGGTAAGTCCTAATGTTCGATATTTTTGCTTGGAAAACAAAGCCAATTGAGTTCAGATACTTTGGTGAGATGACTTGCATATACCTCCATCAGCAGAGGTACACATACTGATGTACCTGCATCCAAATCCAATGATTTCATTAGTGCATGATATATGGATGGAACATTACTCTAAGAGCTAATCTTAGTAATTTATTTTTATCAAATTTTTAAACTAGGTTATACAAACCTGTATTTGACAAGGTTCAGTATGAAAAGTTTTTTAACCTTCTTCAAAATCGTTTAGTAGAGGGACAGAATATCCAACCATTCAGAGCTTTTTACAGTCTGCAGTTGAATTAAAGTGGATTCATATCATATGAAGTCTAAGACTTCTTCTTTTCCTTTCGGCTTTTTTGCTTTCTCAGGGGTCGTCACAGTGAATCATCTTATTGGCACGTTTGATTTGGTTCATAGGTTTTGACATGCCCTTCCTGACACAACCCTTTAGCAAGGGACAGAAACATGCTGACGGCTATGCAGCTCCTCTTTATATAAGTCAGCAATGTTTTTTTTACATGAACCTCTCACCATAGACAGTGAGAGACATGACCCGCCTTTAATAACCCAGTTAGTGCTCTGGGGGGGACAAGTGACAACCTTGTGGGGAATAGGACTCGAACCCCCAACCTTGGGATCAGCAATCCAGCGCCCTTTACCACCAGACCACCACTGTGCCAATATGAGATTTTCAGACAATTTCCATAATCTTTATAACGATATATTTTCTGTAATAATTAACATGATTGAACTGAAAGCCAGTGGCATCAACTTCAACATTCATAATGCTGATGACAGTTTTGATCGTAACTTCAGAAGCATGCTGTACCCACGTATTGGACAGGGTGTCCAATGAGGAGGTTTTGTGTGAGAAGAGAGCTGTTGAGGTCATCAGAAAAAAGTCGTTTCTTGGCCATATCATCTGGAAAAGAAGGATCAGTATGTTGGGTTGCCAGGTTGTACTGAAGATAAGAAACTGGGTTACGGCAACATGTATGGTATTTGAACCAAATTAAGAAAGTAACAAAGAGAAAGTCACTTTCTCTGAAAGTGTCCATTTCACTCTAATTGGACTGCCATCCTCCAGCTCTAGACTCTGATTGATCCGCATGATATCATCTGCCAACTTGACCCTGTTCAGTTTGTGCTCTATGATATGTTATTCCTTTTTCAAGGTCCTTCTTCTTCTTCTTTTCCTTTCGGCTGTTTCCTTCAGAGGTCGCCACAGCAAATGATCTGCCTCCATCTCTCCCTATCCTCTGCATCTTCTACTCTTACTCAAATGACCTTCATGTCCGCCTTCACCACATCCATAAATCTTCTCTTTGGTCTTCCTCTGGGCCTTTTGCCTCGTAATTCCAACCTCAGCATCCTACTACCAATATACTCACTTTTCAAGGTCCTTATACAGTGTAAAATGACTGAAATAAAATAATCTTACATTCACTTCAGTTAGTAAACTAATAAAATAGTCACATAAATCATCCAATAAATAAAGGGTGCAGTAAATTGTACACACTTGCTCTTCTACAGGTCTTCTTCTTCTTGTCCTTTTGGCTTTTCCCTTCAGGGGTCGCCACAGCAAATCATCTGCCTCCATTTCACCGTATCCTTTGCATCTTTTTCTCTTACACCAACTGCCTTCATGTCCTCTTTCACCACATCCATGAATCATCTCTTTGGTCTTCCTCTAGGCCTTCTGCTTGGTAGTTCCAACCTCAACATCCTACTACCAATATACTCACGATCCCTCCTCTGTACATGTCCAAACCATTTCAATCTAGCCTCTCTGACTTTGTCTCCAAAACGTCTTACATGTGCTGTCCCTCTGATGTGCTCATTCCTGATCCTAGCCATCCTCGTTACTGCCAAAGAGAACCTCAACATTTTCATCTCTGTTACCTCCATCTCTGCCTCCTGTCTTTTCCCTAGGGCCACTGTTTCTAAACCATACAACATCGCTGGCCTCAACACCGTCTTGTACACTTTTCCTTTCATTTTTGCCGATGCCTTCCTATCACATATCACACCGGACACTTTTCTCCAACAATTCCAACCAGCCTGCACACGCTTCTTTACGTCTTTTCCACACTCGCCATTGCTCTGGATTGTTGAGCCTAAGTACTTAAAATCCTCCACCTTCCTTATCTCTGCTCACTGTAACCTCACCGTTCCTCTTGAGTCCTTGTCATTCATGCACATGTATTCTGTCTTACTGTGGCTAACCTTCATTCCCCTCCTTTCCAGGGCATACCTCTGCCTCTCTAGGTTTTCCTGCACTTGTTCTCTGCTCTCACTGCAGATCACAATGTCATCTGCAAACATCATAGTCCATGGAGATTCTTGTCTAACCTCGTCTGTCAGCCTGTCTATCACCATAGCAAACAAGAAGGGGCTCAGAGCTGACACTTGATGCAGTCCCACCTCCACCCTGAACTCTTCTGTCACACCGACAGCACACCTCACCACTGTCTTACATCTCTCATACATGTCCTGCACCACTCTAACATACTTCTCTGCCACTCCAGACTTCCTCATGCAATACCAGAGTTCATCTCTCGGCACCCTGTCATATGCTTTCTCCAGATTTCACAAAGGCACAATGCAGCTCCTTCTGACCTTCTCTGTACTTCTCTATTAACATCCTCAAGGCAAACACTGCATCTGTGATGCTCTTTCTTGGAATGAAACCAAACTGTTGTTCACAAATGCTGACCTCTGCCCTTAGTCTTGCTTCTACTATTCTTACCATAGCTTCATCATGTGGCTCATCAACTTTATCCCTCTGTAGATGCCACAACTCTGCACATCTCCCTTGTTCTTAAAAATGGGCACCAGCACACTTCTCCTCCATTCCTCTGGCATCCTCTCACTCTCTAGGACCTTGTTGAATGTTCTTGTCAGGAAATCTACTGCTTCCTCTCCTAGACACTTCCATGCCTCCACCAGTATGTAATCAGGGCCAACTGCCTTTCCATTCTTCATCCTCTTCAATGCTCTCCTCACTTCACACTTACTAATCTTTGCTTACTTCCTGGTCCTCAACAGTCACCTCTTTTACTCTTTTTTCTCTCTCATTTTCCTCATTCATCAGCTCTTCAAAGTACTCTTTCCATCTTCCCAGCACACTTCTGTCATCAGTCAATACATTTCCCTCTCTGTTCTTTATCACTCTAACTTGCTGCACATCCTGCCCATCTCTAGTTCTCTGCTGCTTTTCTCCCTCTTTACTTTCCAATCGAGCATACAAGTCATCATATGCCCTCTGTTTGGCCTTTGACACCGCTACCTTCGCCTTACGCTGTGTATCCCTGTACTCCTGTTTGCTCTCTTTGGTCCTCTCCATGTCCCACTTCTTCTTAGCTAACCTCTTCTTTTGTACACACTCCTGCACTTCCTCATTCCACCACCAAGTCTCCTCTCCTTACAGATGACACAGCAAGTATTCTCCTACCTGTCTCCCTGATCACATTAGCTGTAGTTGTCCATTCATCTGGAAGCACTTCCTGACCACCAAAAGCCTGTTTCAACTCCTCCTTGAAGACAACACAACACTCCTCCTTTTTCAGCTTCCATCACTTTGTCTTCTGCTCTGCCTTTGTCTTCTTCACTTTCCTCACCATCAGCGTCATCCTGCACACCACCATCCTATGCTGTTTGGCAACACTGTCACCCACTACTACTTCATTCAAATTACATCGCCTGCACAAGATGTGGTCTACCTGTGTGCTCCTGCCTCCGCTTTTAAAAGTCAATCTATGCTCCTCTCTCTTCTGGAAGAAAGTATTTACCACAGCCATTTCCATCCTTTCTGCAAAATCTACCAACATCTGTCCTTCTGCGTTCCTGTTCTGGATACCAAACCTGCCCATCACTTCCTCGTCCCCTCTGTTTCCTGCACCATGTCCATTGAAGTCTGCCCCAATGACTACTCTTTCATGTTTGGGGGTATTCTGCATCACTTCATCTAACTCACTCCAGAATCTCTCCTCTTCTAGCTCACATCCTGCCTGTGGGGCATAAGCACTAACAACATTGAACATCATGCCTTCAATTTCTAACTTGAGACTCATCACTCTGTCTGACACTCTTTTCACTTCTAGAACATTCCTGACAAACTCCTCCTTCAAGATGACTCCGACTCCATTTCTCTTCCCATCCACACCATGAAAAAACAGCTTAAACCCTGCTCCTATGCTTCTAGCCTTGCTACCTTTCCACCTGGTCTCCTGAACACACAGTCTGTCCACCTTTCTCCTCTGCATCATTTCAGCCAGCTCTCTGCCTTTTCCTGTCATAGTTCCAACATTCAAAGTCCCTACTTCAGTTCTAGACTCCTGCCTTTCCTCTTCCATCTCTGCCTATGGACACGCCTCCCGCCTCTCCTTCTTCGACGTCTTCGACCAACAGTAGTCCAATTTCCACCAGCACTCTGTTGGTTAACAGGACTGATGGCGGTCGTTGTTAACCCGGGCCTCGACCGATCCCGTATGAATTTTCTTGATATGACTCGCATGTTTTATTTGGCATTTGTTTTATGCCGGATGCCCTTCCTGACGCAACCCTCTGCATTTATCCGGGCTTGGGACCGGCGTGAGGGAGAGACACTGGCTTTTGCCCCTCCCTCATGGCTACATTATTTGCTCTTCTATAGGTATAATCATTAAAATTCAGTTCATTTTCTGTCACCGCTTCATCCTAATTAGGGTCGCAGGGAGGCTGGTGCCCATCCCAGCCAACTCGGGGCGAGGGCAGAGTACACCCTGGACAGCTCGCCAGGCCATCGCAGGGCGGAAACATGCTGACGGCTTTGCAGCCTACTCTTGTCGAAAGTCATGGTTCTTTTTCATGCCTCACACCATAGACAGTGAGAGACATGGCCGGCCTTTGATAACCCAGTTAGCTGCACTGGGAGGACAGTGACAACCTTGTGGAGAATGGGACTCGAACCCCGAACCTTTGGATCAGCGATCCAGCGCCCTATACCACTAGACCACCACTGCCCCTCAATCATTAATCATTAAAATACAGTATTTAATTAGCGATGACTTCATTGGACAGTTCTCCATTTGAGGATAAGAAATATTATATAAAGGAATTAATGCCTTCCTTGATTCATGGGACCAAAAGCACACAGCACTCATAGTGTCACCTGATAAGCCTGATTTTTCCTCCACACCATCTTCAGCTGTGCTTGTGATTATTCTTTTTGGAGAGACATGACCGTCCAAAGAGTGTATCATACTTGGCCCTTAATTTACTCTGCTTCCCTCCCACAGTTCAAAGATATGCACAGGAGGCTATGTGGCTGTTCCAAATCACCCTTTAGGTGTGAAATTGAGTGTGAATGGCTGAATGAGTGCTGGCCCTGTGATGGCCTTGGGAGCTGTCCAAGGTACACTGCCCTCGCTGAGAGTCAGCTGAGATAGGTGCTCGTCCCCCTGCGACCCTAATTAGGATTAAGAGGCTTATAAAATGAATGAATGAATGTTTCTACGAACTGTGAGTCTCACACACACCTTTCGGGATCCATTGTAACACGTGTAGAGGACGATGGTTACATCACTTATGTCTTGTATTGTCATCATGGTTTTTTCCCCTTCACTGGAGTTGATGAAAGGGCATTCAGTAAGAATTGTCATGTCACTCGCCGTTTCTTTTCTTTTCTTTTTCAATGCTACTGGGAATCTTTATTAGAGCCACAGAGTAAATCCTGATCATGTCTTGAGATGTCAGTGTTTATGGCCTCAGGTCTGGAAAAAAAAAACTGCAGTGGTGAAAACGCTTTTGTCTTAAAACTGTTTTATTTTTCCCTCTCAGGATGATGTAGTGTTGTATACAATGTGGGAGGGATCTGTTACCTTGGCAGCAAAACATGAAAGCACATTAAATAATATTTGACTAAAGTACCATGGAGAGTTTCTCTAACCTACTTTGAAGTGGTGCATTGTGGGGGTTTTTTTTGTTGTTGTTGTTTTTTTCCTTTTTTCAGGAGCTTCTGCTGGCAGAGAAATGGGCACGTATGAACAAGCTTCCATTTCCCAGAATTGATCCCAAAGTGTTTGACCGAGAAGGAATGAAAGAGTGTTATGTCTTCAAGCCCAGTAAGGGTGACAAGAACTGTCCCACCGTCATTCACTTTGTCCTGGTTAACCTAGACTTCAGAAAGTTCAAAGCCCCAGGTGAGAGAGAGAGAGAGTGAGGGAGACTGGCTGTGTGTGTGTGTGTGTGTGTGTGTCTAAAGGCAGAAGATGAGCTTTATGGGCAAACAAATCAGATGTGGTGAGGGAAAGAAAGAGAGGTGAAATATGGGCCACTCTAAGACCACCCCTGCAGGTACAGCTGTGAGTCCTCTTTGTGCAGTTTTCTGATATAAAACGTAAATTTGTTTTAATATCACAGTGTTGTCAATTCCTTCAATCTTACTGAAATAATTATTTGTGTATAAAAACATAATTACAAGCCAAGAATAATGTGAACAATGCATTTTTTTATTCTTACACAGCTCATTTAAACACTGGATTCTCATTGGTCAGTTAAAGTATTCATCAGTCTGTTGGTGCTTTATACAGTTATATAACAGATGGTTGCTATGGAGGACAGTACTGCACTTTATAGAGAAGAGTAGTAGCTCAATACTTGAGGCTCTGGGTTACTGATCAGACAGTTGAGGATTCAGGCCTCACTACACCACCCTACACTACACTAGTTGGTGCTGTTGAGTCCTTTATCCAGATCCTTAACCCTGAACTACTCAGTTGTACAAAAAATTAAAAATGAAAGTACTCTGGAGAATGGTATCTTCAGAATGCTGTGAATAAAGAGAGAAGGTGGGCGGGAGAGAGTTTTACGAAAGCTATAATGAAAGTGAGAACAAGATCTAACTTGTCTCTCAGATGTCTCAGTCATATCTACAACAATGAGTCATTTGATAAACCTTTACAATCTTTTAAAGACCTTTTAAAAAGTCTTTCATTAATAAATCAAGCATTGTAATCATTATCAAATTGCTATATAATAATAACTTTAGTTTTTATATGGCTTATTTCAGTACTCGATTCTGATTGATCTGATTCTAACTCACCAGACTGTTATTCCCAGCCCAGTTTCTCATCTGATACACTGGCGTGTTGCTGCAGAGTGTGTTGTTGGAAGAAGCAATAAAATTATTTTTAAATAGAAAAAGTCACACATTGTTTGCTTTAGTGAGTGGCCAAGTAATACGTGGGATGTAGATCAAGCTGAACATTACTGTAAATAAAGCTAAGATAAAGACCTTTTTTATTGTCAAGTGTTGCATGAACAATGAAAATCAGCTTGGCAGCAATTATAAAAGAAACACGAGCACATAAGACAATGAAGTGATTGCATTGAGCTATACATGTACATATACCTATAGAGTCATACCCATGCAGTCCCATACCCATATGGGACTTCCCAAAAAGTCAGAACAGACCCATTGTGATACACATTGGACTCCGGATACCACTCACCAAATCTGTTGAGAAACCGAGATGGAACTTTAGGAAGGCTGACTGGGAAATGTATACTGAAAAAACTGAAAAGAGCATTGTCTGTATACCCAAAACTGGCATCCCCATTGAGAAATGCTTTCAAAGATTCCGCTTTGCAATCTACAAAGCTGCAGGAAGTACCATCCCAAGGGGGTACAGACCAACATACAACCCATGCCTAAACGAAGAATGCCAACAACTCTTGACAGAGTACCAGGAGTCTGGAAGCACTGACATTGCCGACCACCTGATAAGTGCACTAGATGACGCACGTCGGGCAAGATGGGAAGAGCTTACTGAAAAACAGAACTTTACCCACTCAAGCCGCAAAGCCTGGAAGCTTCTTAGACACCTCGGAACAGGACAGCAACCATCAAAATTGTCACGCCCAAGTGTGAAACCGAATGCTGTTGCTAACCACTTAGTGAAGCTTGGGAAAACTCCCATTGAAAAGACCCAAAAGAAAAAAGTTGTGAAAGAGCTTCGAGACTTTAGAAGGTCTGCCCATACAAATACAACCCAAGCTGAAACAGTTGTAAGTGCAGAGGTCACTACTGCTCTGAAGTCACTGAAATCTGGGAAGGCAGCAGGATATGATGGAATCTTTCCAGAATTCCTTTGTCACCTTGGACCACGTGCACAAACCTGGTTAGCAGCCTTCATGTCCCGTATTATACGTGAAAGACAACTGCCAAAGCTATGGAGAGAAGCAAAGGTTATCGCTATCCTGAAACCGGGAAGGACCCAAAACTAGCATCTAGCTACCGACCCATATCCTTACTCTCAGTCTGCTATAAACTACTGGAACGCATTATCCTACACCGAATTAAGGATGATGTAGAAGCTGTACTCAACATTGACCAAGCCGGCTTTAGACCAGGTAGAAGCACCCAAGATCAGGTGCTAGCACTCACCACCTTTATAGAGAATGGATTTCAGGAGAATAAAAAGACTGGTGCAGTTTTCCTAGACTTGACAGCTGCATATGATACAGTGTGGCACTCAGGTCTTCTACTGAAACTGTCAAAAATCCTTCCTTACTGGGTAGTAAACACAGTTGAGCTATTGCTACAGCACAGACGGTTCCGTGTTCATCTTGGTGGATACAGCAGTGCATGGCGAACACAGAAGAATGGACTACCCCAAGGTTCTGTCCTGGCACCAACTCTATTTGCACTGTACACCAATGACCTATCCATCACACACTCTCGTAAATTTGTATATGCAGATGACATATGCTTTGCTCTCCAAGCAAAAACATTTGATGAATTGAATGAGAGATTAACTGAGGACATGAGTGATATGAGCACCTACTGTAAACAGTGGCGGCTTCAACCTAGTGTGAAGAAGACCGTTTCTAGTGTTTTCCATCTACACAACGCTAGAAGTAAACAAGAGCTGGATATAACACTCAACAACAGCCGCCTGTCTCATGATGCAAAACCAGTGTACCTTGGAGTCACCTTGGACAGGACTTTGACATACAAAGCCCACCTGCAAAAAGTAGCCAAGAAAGTTCAAACAAGAAACAACCTTGTGCAGATGTTGGCTGGTACTACATGGGGAGCCAGTGCAAGGACACTACGTTCAGCAACATTAGCACTGTCATACTCTGTAGCGGAATACTGTGCTGCTGTCTGGAGGAACTCAGTTCACTGCAAACTAGTTGACACCAGATTGAACTGTGCTATGCGGACCATATCAGGTACACTAAAATCAACACATACAGACTGGCTGCTAGTTATGTGTAATCTTGCCCCGCCAGATATCCGCAGGGAAGCTGTCACCGCAAAGTTACTGGACTCTACACTCCAGATCCCAGGCCTTCCCCTGCTGAATGATATTGAGCACCACCCACGATACCGACTGACTTCAAGAAAACCCATCTGGTCTAACCTGCCCACAACAAACTACTCCATGGTAGAAAACTGTCAATCCAGATGGAATAAGGGAACAGCACCAAACAGGGACATCGTGAATGATCCAACAACTGCACTAAATGGTATGGATATTCGTCGAGACCTGTGGTGTAAATTGAATCGCTTTACTGCGGTACTGGCCCGTGCCGATACATGTTGGAAAAATGGGGATACATTGACTCACCAAATTGTGATTGTGGAGCTATCCAAACTATGCAGCACATACAAGAGTGCCCTGAAACACAACTGACAGGAGGCCTCTATGAACTACATCAGGCCACGGATGTCGCGGTTGAATGGCTGAGAAACAACAGCATACGATAGAAGAAGTCCCATACCCATACAGTCCCATACACATGCAGTCCCATACCCATACAGTCTCGAACCCCCAACCTTTGGATCAGCGATCCAGCACCCTATACCACTAGACCACCACTGCCCCACCCATACCTATACAGTCATGTTCAAAATAATCTCAGTCAGACATCACTAACCTGATCAATCAGAAATTATATCTCTACATGGCAAATAATTGACTATCAGGTGTAGTAGACTAATAGAATCCAACGGAACCAATAGTTCTGATTGCATGCTGCTGATTATGTGTAATTTAATCACTAGCTGAAAGATTCATGTTCAAAATAATCAGAGTGTGGAGTTAAATTAGTGACATCATTCATTCTTTTGAAAAACAGGAGGCAGTTGTTGTCATTATTTAAGGAAGGAAGGCAGTAAATGTAGTACCTGCTGGTTATAAACATTTCTCTCTGAAATTCTGAGGGAAATGGGTCATTCCAGCCATTGTTCAGAAGAGCAGGGTACCTTGATTAAAAAAGTTGATAGGAGATGGGAAAACATTAAGAAGTGCAGAAAGTGAGAGGTTGCTGAAGCTAACATAAACAGAAGTGCTTTAAAATGGCAATAAAACCCTGAAAGATGTGGAAGAAAGTGAAAAACTACCATTCGAATGAATGATGAAGAACCAAAATTACAAGAACTCAGCCACCAATCAGCTCCGGGAATTTCAAAGGTGTAAAATGACCTGGGAATCCTGTTAGAATTAGAAGACGCCTATGTGAAGCTGAGCTATCGGCAAGAAGAACCCACAATGTCCTACTGCTGAAAAAAAAGATGTGCTGAAGAGGTTACAATTCACCAAAGATCACATTGACTGGAATAAAGGGAAATGGCACAACATTGTGTGGACCGATGAAAGTAAGATTGTTCTTTCTGTGTCTAGCGCCAGAGACAGTTTGTCAAAAACTAAATTGAAGCCACAACACACTGTGCAGACAGTGAAGCCTGATGGGGCAAGCATCATGTCTGTCTTCCTTTCGGCTTTTTCCTTTTTCTCGGGAGTCGCCACAGTGAATCATCTGATTCGCACGTTTGATTTGGCAGAGGTTTTTATGTCGGATGCCCTTCCTGTCACAACCCTTTTTAGCAAGGGACAGAAACACGCTGACGACTTTGCAGCTCCTCTTTACGAATGTCAGCAATGGTTCTTTTACATCAACCTCTCACCATAGACAGTGAGAGACATGGCCCGCCTTTGATAATCCAGTTAGCTGCACTGGGGGGGGGACAGTGACAACCTTTTGGAGAGTGGGACTCGAACCCCAACCTTTGGATCAGCGATCCAGCACCCTATACCACTAGACCACCACTACCCCTTGATGGGGCAAGCATCATGATATGGGGATATTTCTCATATGACGGTATTGGGTCTATTTATCGCATCCCATTATCATGAATCCATCAGAACATTTGAAGAGGTTGTACAGCCTAATGGTGAAGAGGAAAGGTCCTTGAAATGGGTTCCAACAAGACAACGACCCCAAACACCAGTAAACGAGCAGCATCTCCATTCCAGACCGACAAGATTGAGGTTCTGGAGCGGTGACCCAATCCCCAGACTTTAATCCAATAGAAAACTTGTGGAGTGACATCAACAATTCAGTTTCTGAGGCAAAACCAAGAAATCCAGATCTTTGGAAAATGTCGTTCAATCATCCTGAGCTGGAAAATCTGCTCACAGGTAACAGACGTTGGTCAACTCCACTACACAGATGTGCAGCAGGTCTCAGAAACAGAGTTTATACAAATAAATTTTAGTTCAGTGATTCAAAGAAAAATAAATTATAAGACATTTTTCAGTTTATACACTGAATTTCTGAGTTTGTAAAGAAGAAAGCAGATGCTGATATTTTTGAACAGTCCAATATTCATTCATTCATTCATTTTCTGTAACTGCTAAATCCCAGTTAGGGTCACAGGGAGGCTGGCGCCCATCCTGGCCAACTCTGGGTGATCGCAGAGCACACCCTGGGCAGCTTGCCAGGCCATCGCAGGGCAGAATCACGCTGATGGCTATACTCTTTTACATGAACCTCCCACCACAGACAGTGAGTGACACAGCAGGCCTTTGATAACCCAGGTAGTGCACTGGGGGGGACAGTGACATCCTGTTGAGAGTAGGGCTTGAACCCCAACCCTCGGATCAGTGATCCAGCACCTTTACCACCAGGCCACCACTGCCTAGTCTAATATTCCCTTTTTTTCAATTTCTTTAAAGCAATAACACAAATTTGTTTGTTTTTTTCATGGTTTGATTTGGAATAGTTCAGATTAGTACAGTTTTGTTTGTTTAGCACTTTTTTACTATTGACATTGTCGCAAAGCAGCTTTACACAGTAAAACATTCAAAGTACGGGCTTAACATTTCCTACAACCACTACACATCCCTAATGAGCAAGCCAGCAATGGCGGTGACGAGGAGAACCTCGCTCAGTAGTTGTGACAAAGAAACCTTGAGAGCAACCAGGCCCAAAAGGGAAACCCATCCTCATTTGAGTGAAACCATAAAAATACAAAACCATTCATTGCAGTCTAAAATGTAGTATGGTTGGTTATACAACTGTTAGTCCTAAATAATTGAGGGGAAATGAGTTTATATCACCAGCAGTGAAAAGTCATATTCACAGACTGTTGGTGCACATCTGGATCCATTTACATCTTCATCAGCAACAAGGAGGGGCTTCCAAGATGAGGACTACAGCCAGAATCAGCACATTAAGACAGACTACAGGGCTCAGGGAGCAGAATGATTATGATCACTGGAATATGCACCTCAACAAAAACAGTGTGTGTGTGTGTGTGTGGGGGGTTGTTAGTTACACTCATTATAGTGTAATGGAAACAGAAGAATTTGTTATTGCTGAGTGCAGCAGGGACTCCGGCACGACTAGCAATGGTAGCATAACTAAAAGAGAAAGAACCAGAAGGAATACAAACACGAGGACCTCCTATGCCACTGGGCAATAAGCCGCTCCACTGTCAAATAGACCTGGGTGCACATGTAGAGTGGGGGAGTGACAGCATCCCAACATCACAGTTTACCAGAACTCTTTATGCCTGAGACCCCAAATCTGCTCCTTTACATAATAAAAGGCTTTTAACTTTTAAAGCCACTAAACACTTAACTGTCAGCCTCGTGTTAAAAACAGAGACTGTGTCTGAGTCCCGAACATTAGCTAGAAGGTTATTCCATAACTGTGGAGCTATGAAAGAGAAGCTCCGCTCCTGCAGTAGTCTTCAATATTCTAGGTATCACTAAGCATTCTGTACCTTTTGATCTAAGGAGGTGTGTCAGATCATAAACGGCAAGAAGTTCACCAAGATAATGTGTCGCAACACCATTAAGTATTTTATATGTTAAAAGTAGTATTTTATGGTGATGGTGATGTGCTCATGTCTTCTGGTTCTTGTAAGGACTCTCACTGCTGCATTCTGAACAAACTGGAGCTTGTTTATGCTATTATTGGAACAACCAGACCGTATTGCATTACAATAATCTCATCTTCAGGTAACAAAAGCATGGACAAGTTTTTTTGCATCATACAGTGACATCTTATTTCTTACTTTAGCAATATTCCTGAGATGAAAGAAGGCTACCCGAGTAATATTATCTACATGAGCTTCAAATGAAAGACCAGTGTCAATAATCATGCCAACGTCCTTTACTGCGACACATGATGAGAATAAAACACCATCCAAACTTACTACATAATCAGAAACCTTATTTCTAGTTGCCTGAGATCTGAGTACAAATACTTCTCTCTTATCAGAGTTTAAAAGGAGGAAGTTGGTAAGCATCCAATGTCTAATGTCCTTTATGCACTTTTCAACTTTATTAAATTGATGTCTCTGATCTGGCTTTGCTGAGATATAGCGGCGGCGGCGGCAGCCGTAAGTCTCGAGAGACGATGGTGTAGCGCTATGGTAGGCATTTGTGGGAGTGACTGTAAAGGCCCACCCTACAGTGACAGTTTCTTAAACATTTATTGCATACAAAGGGCTTTGAGGTGCCATGGAGGCTGCTTTTTCTTTCCTCTTTGCTCTTTTCTTGGCTAGAATTGTTAATTCTGTTGCTTTCAGCTTTGTTGACCCCCTCGTTGACAGTGGTCTTCCAGAGCTGGCGTGTTTCAGCAGTGCCTTCCCAGGTGTTGATGTCGATGCCAGATAATTTTATTTCCCGCTTGCACACGTCCTTGTACCAAAGCAGTGGTCTTCCTGTGTGGCGGGAGCCCTCTCTCACCTCTCCATATAACATGTGTTTAGGGATGCGCCCCTCATCCATTCGCCGTACATGACCCAACCACCTAGGTCGTCTCTGGCTAAGAAATGCGAGCAGACTTGGCATGCCAGCACGTTGTAGCACCTCGGTGTTGGTTACTTTGTCTTGCCATTTTATATAGAGCAGACGCCCGAGACAGCGGAGGTGGAAGCTGTTGAGCCGCTTTTCCTGACCAGCGTACGTGGACCAGGCCTCACTGCCATAAAGGAGTGTGCTGAGTACACAGGCCTGGTAGTCACGTAGATTGGTGTTCTCCATTAGCTGGGTGTTACTCCATACACGCTTGTTCAGTTTGGACATCACTGCGGCGGCTTTCCCGATTCTGCATGAGATCTCTGTGTCAAGAGAGAGTGTTGGTGATAGTGGATCCCAGGTCGGTGAAGGAGTCCACGACCTCAAGCTGCGTGTTATTTATATTGATGTTTGGGACTGTGTTTGTGCCCTGGGCCAGGATGTTTGTCTTCTTCAGGCTGATGGTCAGTCTGAATTCATTACAGGCATGGGACAGGCGATTGACTAGCTCTTGAACACCAGCCTCAGTGTGGGATGTCAATACAGCGTCATCCGCGAACAGCATCTCGCGGATGAGGACCTGCCTCACCTTCGTCTTAGCACGAAGTCGAGCTATGTTAAACAATTTTCCATCTGACCTGGTGTGGATATGGATCCCTTCCTTACTCTCAGAGAAGGCATACTGAAGAAGCATGGAGAAGAATATCCCAAAGAGTGTCGGCGCTAAGACGCAGCCTTGCTTCACACCACTGCTCACTGGGAAGGCTTCAGAAGTCCCACCATTGAAGCAGACTGTGCTGTGCATGTCCTCGTGAAAGGAGGTCACGATTTGGGGGTAACCTTTGAGGGCATCCAATCTTCTGCAGGAAGCTGAAGAGTCCGCTTCTGCTGACCAGGTCGAATGCTTTAGTCAGGTCTATGAAGGCAATGTACAGGGGCTTTTGCTGCTCCCGACACTTCTCTTGCAGTTGACGAAGTGAGAAGATCATATCGACTATGGATAGGCCTGCCCTGCAACCACACTGTGATTCTGGGTCTACCAGGGAAGCAAGAATCTGAAGGCAAGTAAGGACAACACGAGCAAAGACTTTCCATATGATGCTAAGGAGGGAGATGCCACAGTAGCTGTTACAGTCACTGCGGTCATCCTTGTTTTTGGAGAGGGTTACAATGTTTGCATCACGCATGTCCTGGGAGATGAACCCTTCCTCCCAGCATAAGCACAGCAGCTCATGGAGTTGCTGCAGGAGTGCTGGCTTGCCACTCTTCAAGATTTCAGGGGGATGCCATCCTTTCCAGGGGCTTTTCCACAGGACAGGCAATCAATGGCTTTGCCCTGTTCGTCTACTGAAGGCAGGTAAGCCAGATCCTCCATGACGGGTAAGTTTGGCAAGGCATTTAATGCTGCATCAGTCACCACATTTTTGGTTGCATACAGCTTCGGGTAATGTTCCACCCAGCGTTCAAGCTGCTTGCCTTGGTCCATGATCACCTCCCCGGTCTTGGTCTTGAGGGGTGCAGTCTTAATTGAGACTGTGTTACACACAGCCCATGATGGCAGCACAGTTCCAACAATCTCTGTCCATTCTCATTCATCCTGCCTATGCCGTGGTGACCAAGGCAGGAAGGCCAGGCGTCACAGTCGGCACCCACTCCAGCATTGAAGTCTCCTAGTAGGTAAAGTCCTTCAGTGCTGAGGATCCTGGAAATTTCATCATCCAGAGCCTCGTAAAACTGGTTTTTGGCATCTGGGGTGGAACTGAGTGTTGGTGCATAGATGCTGAGGAGGTTAAGGCCTGCAGTTGTAGAGAGGCATAAAGTGAGGATTCTCTCTGATCCACTGGTAGGAGGTTCAATGACCGTAGTCAGTGAGTTCTTCACAGCAAAACCTACACCATGCAGTCTCGGTTCACCTTGTGGCAGGCCCTACCAGTAGAAAGTGTACTTGGCCTCTTTGATAGTACCATTGTCAGCCAGGTGTGTTTCCTGTAGACAGGCAATGTCGATATTCAGATGTGTCAGTTCATGGTCGATGACTGCAGTCTTGCGGGCATCGCCAATTTGCTGAAGATCACTTGTCAGTCCAGGACACATAGTCCGTACGTTCCAGCTTGCTATTTGAAGAGCTGGAGTCTTCCTATTTATCCGTTTCTGTCTGCCTGGTGCGGAATTTACAGCTTGCTTGTCAGGATGGTCAGTCCCTAAGCTCTACGCACCCAGTAAGGCAGGCAAACTGTGGCAGGACAGCACCTTACTGGCTGGGGGCTGCCCAGCTTGGAGCGGGAAGTAGCTGTCCAGTGAGACACTATGGTCTCTCCCACTGTCGGAAGTAGCCCCAGGCGCCTGTATCCTACACCAATCGGAATGAACTTTTAACCGGTGACTGCTACTTTCCGTGTTGAGCCGAAGTCTTGCGTCAATGCTGGAGTGTCCTCTCCAGTGCGCCACAAGCCTGGGCGGGAAATATGGAGAACTTGGGCTGCCCAGACGTCAAGTCCCCACTCTTGGCCTTGCTGATAGCATCCAAAGGAAAGGAAGATTCAGTACAATTTGGTACTAGCGCAGCTGCAGGAGTTGCCAGAAGGTAGTGGAATCCTCAGACCAACTGCCTTAGGGGCTCCACTCTGGATTTCTGTAGGGTTTACTCCTTAGCCTTCTCCCAACCAAGGGAATCCACAAGGGCGTGGAACTATTTAACCCATAGTTGGGGGTTTGGGTCATGGGCATCAGGGCGTGTCCACGTGCCAGTGGGCCTTCATGCCGCATGTCTGGGGGCCAAACCTCCTCCGAGTCCCCTGTAGTTCAGCCTGAGTCCGCAAGGTACTCAGTTACCATATGTCACCGCGAGGAGGCACTACATGGGGCTTGATGGTGGAAAGGCTATGAACTGACTTATTCACTCTGCTCCTCTTTTCACAGGCAAGCTGCTAGCCAGCGGTGTTAGTTGAAAGCGAGAGGTGACAAGCACTACTACTACGACCACAACTACCACACTTTGCGCATCACAACATCCATTTGACACACATCAGCATAACAATGAAAGCTAATACCATGATCATGAATGATATTACCTAAATGGAGCATGTATAGAGAGAAAAGCAATGAGCCTTGGACAGAACTTTGTGGAACACCAAACTTAACATTAGAACATACAAAGAAATCACGATTTACATCTACAAACTGATAACAGTCAGATAAATAAGATTTAAACCAGGAGAGGGTGGTTCCCTTAATTCCAACAACATTTTCTAATTTGTCAAGAAGAATCATGTGATCAAAGGTGACACCATGGTCAAGTAGCACAAGCAGGGAGACAGCCGTGGTCAGAGGCCACAAGTAGGTTATTTACCACCTTTACAAGTGCTGTCTCTGCACTATGGTGAGGCCTAAAGCCTGACTGATACATTTTGCGAACTACAAAGAGTTGTCGAAAAGGTATCAAAACACGACCTTCTGCTGATAACAGGAGACATGAATGCAAAGGTGGGGTCATCAAACCTGAACAGAGAAAGAGTCATGGGAACTGAGGGAATAGGGACAATTAATAATAACGGTGAAAGACTTGTAAATTTTTGTGAAATGAGCAGCTTTATCATTACAGGAACTCCTTTTCCCCACGAAATGATCCATAAGAACACCTGGACAACCCCCAACAGAAGAACACATAATCAGATCGACCATGTATTAATCAACCAGCAGTTTAGATGGTCAGTTCAAGACACAAGGACCATTGATTCAGACCACCAGCTAGTTAGAATGAAGGTAAAGATTAAGCTCAAGAAAATCATCAAACCTGCCAGCACAAGAATCAAATACAACACCGACAAGCTACAGAAAAAAAACAGTTAGGAAAGCATTCTCAATAGAGCTCCGGAACCAGTTTGCCATCAACACCAAATGGACCTGGTTCAACAAAGCTTACAACGATAAAGGAGATAAAATACTATGTAAGAAATAGCAAACCATGGATCAGCCAAAGTTCCTGGTACGAGATCGAAGAGAAAAAAGCACCTCAAGGTACAGACAGAAAACACAAAGTCAGACAGAATCGAAAACCAACTTTGGATGAAATGTAAGGAAAAGGATAAGGAACTTAAGAAGAATCTCCAAGCTGACAAACAAAATTGGCTTAATAAACAGATGGAAGATGCTCAAAGGTGACAGACATGGGAAATATGAAGACCTTATAGGAAATAACAAAAAATATCTGCAACAACAAACCCCACAATCTCATCGCCATCAGCGACAAAGGAGGGAAAAGCATCACAGATGACTCATCCAGGTTAGCCCGATGGAAAGAACACTACACAGAGATTCTTAACTGTGCAATGCCAACTGACCCAATAACAACTGATGCAGATGAAAGCCTGTAGATTAATGAAATTAACACAGAGCTGATCAGTAAAGAAGAAGTAAGACAAGGTATCAGATCCCTAAAGAATGAAAAGGCATGAAGCTATGACAACATTGTAGCAGAGCTTCTTAAGGCAGACCTTGAAATATCCACCCAAAAGCTAAATGAAATAATACAACTGATCTGGGAAGAGTGAAGAACCTCTTGGAATGGTTATAAGGTTTAATTTTCAAGCTACCCAAGAAAGGAAATTTAAGAGATTGCAAAAACTGGTGAGGCATAACACTACTAATCACCGCAAGCAAAGTACTAGGTAAGGTACTCATGGAGCAAATGAAGGAAGGGAGCAGATGCAAACCTACGACAAGAACAAGCAGGGTTTCACCAAGGACGAAGTACTATCGAACAGATATTCATACTGCGCAACATCATCAAACAATCACATGAATGGCAATCCTCCCTGTTTCTAAACTTCATTGTTTTTTTTAGAAGGCCTTCGACTCGCTGCATAGGAACAGCCTCGAGGACATCATGAAGCTTTTTGGGATACCATAAACTCCTTGTCAAGATTTTTAATATGCAGTTCTTGAGGAGGTCAAACATCTGAATGGTCCCTAGTAAAAACTGACTTCAAGCAGGGCTGTGTAATTTCTGGCTTTTTATTCCTTCTCACCATCAATTGGATAATGCATGAAACAGCTACTCAAACCAACACTGGAATCAGATGGAAGTTTACCAGCCAATTGGAAGACCTAGACTTTGCGGATGATGTACTCATTTTAACCAGCCACAGCCAAATGCTAAAGAAGACAAACAATTTATCAGAGACAGCCCAGACAGTAGGACTCAACATCAGCCAATCGAAAACTGATTTAATGAAATTAAACCCAAAGAACAAAGAGCCAATCAAGTTCCAAAGTAGCCAAGACATCCCAGAAACCAGTGACTTCACCTACCTCAGAGCCTGTGTAAGTACTGATGGAGGCGCAGACAGAAACATGGAAAGTAGGCTCAGCAAGGCAAAGTTGGTATTCAGTAAGTTGAGGAAAGTGCACTAAAGAAAATGAAGGTCAAGCCATTCAACACCCTTGTGAAAGCTGTCCTCCTGTATGGGAGCAAAATGTGGAAGACAAACATCAAGAACTACGAGAAGCTTGATTCCTTCCAGGACTTGTGTCTCAGAAGTTTGGGCATCTTTTGGCCATATGTAATATCAATAGACGAGCTAAATCAAGAGACAGGATATGTGCGGATGAGTTTGGAAGTTAGAAAAGGGCAATGGAGATTTCGATAGGTCCATAGGATGGTGCGACAACACCACCGCGCAACCACTCTTACGTGGACACGCCTGACAGAAGAAAAAAGGTCGGCAGACCAAAGACAACCTGGAGACGATCAATAGAGGAGAGGAACAAGGCGGGATGGAAATATTGGGAGGAAGCAAGAGTGGTAGCAAGAGACAGGACCTGATGGAAGAGAAGTATAAAGACCTTATGCGCAACTAAGTGTGAAGAGGATAGTGAGTGAGTGAGCATTCCTCCAAAGATATGAACATAGTCCCTGCGATGGCCTGGTGAAACATGGAGGTGCTGGATGGAGGCACTACTTATTAACATATCGGTCTTTAAACTTAGGTAAACGGTAAAGTCTGTTGGGCTTTTTACACCAGAGCCATAGTGGCTCATCAGGCCGGTGCTTATCCCCGGTTTCTGTAGCTTGAAGCAACTCGGAGTTCATCTCCTCCTCGATGGGATGCTAGGCTATCGCAGGTTACCTTCCCATTATATTTTTACTGGTACTCATTTATACTGCTGGGTGAACAGAGGCACACTTGGGGTGAAGACCTTGCCCAGGATTCTTAGCACAGTGGGGGTCTAACTGGGATTTGAACTCACAACCTCCCGATCATGAGCCCAGCACTCTAATCACTACGCCACCAGCGCCACTTGTTTTTAAACTTAGGGAATCAATTTTCTTCTGATATTTTCAATTTTAACTTTAAAGTCATTATTGGTATAAGTTGACGGTATACATATTTATTTATAATTTTATTCCTGGTTAAATAGGGGGCAGTGGTGGTCTAGTGGTATAGGGTGCTGGGATCGCTGATCCAAAAGGTTGGGGGTTCGAGTCCCACTCTCCACAGGGTTGTCACTCGTGTGCAGCTAACTGGGTTATCAAAGGCGGGCCATGTCTGTCACTGTCTATGGTGAGAGGCATGTAAAAGAACCATTGCTGACTTTCGTAAAGAGGAGCTGCAAAGTCGTCAGCGTGTTTCTGTCCCTTGCTAAAAGGGTTGTGACAGGAAGGGCATCCGACGTAAAAACCTCTGCCAAATCAAACGTGCGAATCAGATGATTCACTGTGGCGATTCCCGAGTGAAAAGGGAAAAGCCAAAAGGAAGACAGAATTCCTGGTTAAATCTGCAACAATATTAAATAAGCATTGCCGGCATTTTCGTTGAAGTTTGCGTTTGTACTGTTTTAGTGGGTGTGTGTTTCATCATTATACCAGGGGGATAATTCTTTCTCTCTGATTGATTTACTTCAAAGAAGAGCTACGTTATTTAGCACATGGTGTAAATTTGACACAAAGCACTCAGTGGCTTGATTGAGTTCTGATGGTGATCCAATCATAGTTGATAATTCTGGAAGATTATTAATGAAACTCTGTGCAGTCATTGATGTAAAAGTGTGACTGAATGTAATAACGTGGTAAATATTAGAATTAAGAGGTGTGTAAGCGAGATACGATAATGATTTGAAATAGTTTCTGAATGGAACTGCAACTATATTTTCAATATTTAATCTTAAAGTTAGCAGTAAATCGAAAGTGTGGGCAGCTTTGAGAGTGGATCGTCTTATATTCTGATTCTGTGTCCTGTTCCCAATGCATTTGTGTGGATGAAAATGAAAACTATTATCAGACGTACTTTTTCTCATAGGAACTTTTTTTTTGGTTTATGTCTTGAACTTTTGGTAATTTGTGCTCTGCAGGAGTTTCTCGAGAGACTGAAACAGACAAAGAGTTTGCCGATTTTGACATCTTTGATGACCCAGAAACTCCATACTCCACCTTTAACTTCCAGTATTCCAACAAGGCCTTCACTCAGCTGCATGACCTCATGGAGTTCAACACGCTTAACAACATTGAGGTGAGGCATCCACAGCCATGCCCTCTCATTATGCACCCGATTTGTCCTGTAACCTCCCAACCACATGCTAATGCGACACGAGTCATCATTCATGATGAAAATGTTTGATTGATTGTGATGAGGCCAGCGATGTTGTATGGTTTAGAAACAGTGGCCCTGGGGGAAAGACAGGAGGCAGAACTGGAGGTAGCAGAGATGAAAATGTTGAGGTTCCCTTTGGGAGTAACGAGGATGGATTGGCTCAGGAATGAGTACATCAGAGAGACAGCACATGTTTTGGAGACAAAGTCAGAGAGACTAGATTGAGATGGTTTGGACATGTAAAGAGGAGGGATAGTGAGTATATTGGTAGTAGGATGTTAAGGTTGGAACTACCAGGCAGAAGGCCGAGAGGAAGACCACAGAGAAGATTTATGGATGTGGTGAAGGAGGACATGCAGGTAGCTGGAGTAAGAGTAGAAGATACAGAGGATAGGGTGAGATGGAAGCAGATGGTTTGCTGTGGCGACCCCTGAAGGGAAAAACTGAAAGGATAAGAAGAAGAAGAAGACTTTTATCAGTACTGTGTGCACACTCATGCTGCATGTAGATCTAAGTTCAGTTATAAATGTTTCTTAAAAAAAAAATACTCTTTACACATCAGGATGGTTTTTCTGGATAAAAGAGATCCTGACTGAGACAAATCTCCCTGGTTTCCTTTCACATCTGCAGCTTCTCCAGGAGTGAGGTGTCAGGATGTTCTATCTGTCTTCCAGATGGATCCTAATGTAATCCAATGACCGCCTCGAATTTAGCAAAAAATCTTAGATAGGAACACCTCTCCCTACGCCCCAATATCAAGATCATGATGAATATTCATCATCATATGATGAATGTGTTTAGCCTTGTTTTTCATAAATTCATGCTCAATTGCATGTCGGCAATGATCAGAAACAACAGGAACAATGTTGCAGTGAACAGAAATCAAACTTCATCCAAGCATTGAGGAGACTATGCCATGCCCTCCATACTACTAGATAGTGATGTAAATTACAAGAAGACTTGCAGCACTTTAGCAATTTGTTGTTTTCCTCATTTTGTGGTCAGTAGTTCCCATCTACAGAAATATCTCACCAGTAACTCAACACTCAATGTGCTCAACTCACAAATACTTGGGTGCAAGTTTTCCGGCTCAAGTCTGAAATAATAATTTTTCCAAATCGTGTAAATATGTTGAGATTCCGGGGGTGGGGGTGTTCGTCTCCGCGTAAGCAGCCTGCAGTACTGCCTCGGTCTGATCTGTCATTTCTTGAGACGTAATTTTCACCATACACAATGTTTAATCTACCACAATTACCTCCGCACGACTGTGACGATTCCGTAGAATCATGGGGTTACGCAGTGTTATCACTGTTATTTCCATGAAAACACGTAAGCACGTTGTTCTGCGAAAAAGAACAGTTGTTCCGAGGATTGCATCAAAAAAAGAGGAATCCTCGGCCATGAAACTGCAGATATTATAAAACGCATTGTTTTGGTTCACAATACTGCCTTCGGTTGCTGCAGAGAATAATACATTGTCGCTCATGAGAACCGCTGAAAATACTGCCAAAGTTAAGCTTTTATCAGAAGACTACAATACAAAAGAATTGCAACAGACGTCTAGAAATAGAGGTGGGGGTGGCTGAACAAGCTTGAAAAAACCCTTTGTGCTAAACTGCAGTGGTGTAAATAAAACCTTATAGCATCGAAAATGTATATTAAATGGTCACTTCATCATTTCAGTTGGTAGTTGTTGGATTGATTGACATATTCCGCCTTGTAATTAATAAATTTATTTATTTTACATGAATAGATGAAATGTTTGGTGTGAATTTGCAGACGATATACAGAGATCCCTCGCTACTTTGCGCTTCAATTCATGCGGATTAAGTACATTGCATTTTTTTTTTAATATTCATTGAATTAAAAAATAAGGAAATTAAGTAAGAATAGGTGGAAAGTTAAGGAAAATGCCGCAAAACAAGGCCAATTATGCAAAAAAAACAAACAAACAAAAAACCCAACAAACACGAAACAAAAAAACAACTCAAAACCTCCCATCAAAACTACTTACATTGTTGTGAGGTGTGTATCTGAGTGCTGCACCTCTGTATGTGTGTGTATTTATATTTTATTTACATCTTATGCATTATTTTTGAATGTTTAATTGTTATCATAAGCATTTATAGCATTGAATATGTATTTATTGATATTATATACACATATTCACGTATATGTCAGTCGGAGGGGTTGATCCTACTTTGCAGAAGTCGGTGGTCGCGGGGGGATCTTGGTCCCAATTAACTGTGGAAAGTGAGGGATCCCCGTATTGAACATTTAGCATGAATTTGTAGATTATTAATGAGCATAAAGAGAGACCATTTTAACTTGTAATTAAAATTTTATCCAAGCTCAAGGGGGAGTGGGGGTACACCCCACTTTGAAATACCGCCACCTCCACCCCGTCAGACTTTTCAGGTTTTTAAATATTTTTTAACTTGCACCCTTGCAAATAAGGTACGAACAAATGTTAGTGTAATGAACAGATAATGCAAACTTAGTGACTAGTAAAGTCTCACCTTCTGTGGTGGTGATAGACTTACTAAAGTAAATGATTCAGGATTATGAGGTCGTGTGGGAACTTTTATTTCTGAATTAGTACAGCTGCAACTTCAGCTAAAAGACATGCCATAGCATGTGCCATATAAAGACCAACTGATGCAGCCAAAACACACACACACACACACACACACACACACACAAAAACAATCTTTACTAAAATCTTTAAGTCAGCCTTGTGGTCACATGGACACGCCTCAGGCATATTTACTGGAATGCAAGGCATGCATACTTCACACTGAAAAAGAAATCTGATGTTCTTGTCCTCTGATTAACCCTGAAGAAATCGAGGACACATGAGACAGGAGTGTGAAGTGACGGATGTTTTTTTTTTCCTGTGTGTTTTTCTTTCTTTCTTTATTTAAACCTGCTGGTTTCAACTGTTGGGATGTCAGAGTGACTTGGCTTTAACCATATTTGTGAAGACTTTTGGTCTATCTCGTAATGGGTAGCACACAAAGGAAAAACCTTGAGAGAAGTCAGCCTCCAGCAAAGAACAGACGGTTCTAGTCAGTTTTGTTGGACTCCTTCTGGACTCTCGATCATGCCTGGGGATCACTTTCAACATATTGGTAGCATACATGTGTTGGAGGGGAATATGATGTGAACTGAGTAGGATTAGTCATGCCAGGATATACCACCACATATTTCTTCTAGAATGGAGTGTGAATTGGAATGGTTGGCTGTGTTGCTACTGCAATGGACTGGTGAGCTTTTCAGGGTGTAATACACATTTTTCCCTGGCTGGTAGAGACTCCAGCCTCCTGTAATCCTCATGGGATATATGAATGAATAAATAAATTATTTAGTGTTTGTGCATGTCCATTAAACAATGTGATGGTGTATCAGTGTCTTTAATCTTGGGCACCTCCCACTTTCTGTATGGGGCAACACCTTTATAAAATTCAGCACCATTTGGGGAGCTCAGCTCTGTGGGGTTTTGGTCTGATTGTTGGAACTAAACTATTCCCATAAACCAACTGTCTTTAAACTGTCTGCATCCGACAGCTGACTCCCAACTCCATCATTGCTAATCATAGTACAATCAATAATCAAATTTTTAAATATGAATAAATAAGCCTGAGTGATAGAGAAGCTATTGGTATCTATACTGAACAAGATACTTCGTAAAGAATAACCAGGTGCTTTCCAATAAGATTTGATCATCCGGCTACTCTAAACTGCTCCAACTGTAAATGTCAATGTGAGAGTGAATGGTGGTTCATCTGGGATTGGCTCCAGTGTCTGTGTGTCTATTGGATAAGTGGCATAAATCATGGATGGATTGATGAATAGATAGATGGATCAACAACTACCAATTGGCATAATGCAAGTGTACATTCTGGATTTAATTATTCTTTTGCCATATCACCAAATTAAAGCTTTTATTATTATTATTTTTTTTTTTTTAACTCCACAGGTGATCAAAGAAGCAATTAAGGAGAGCATTGTGTACAGGAAAGAGAATCCATCTCGCTGCTCAGTGTCTCTGTCTCTCAATGAGATACAGAACAAAAAGGTTTTGAAGAGAGATACCAGGGGACACCTGCACAAAAGACCTGATGGGTTATAAACAGGTCTTGTTAGAGCGAACTGCTCATCAGTACAGCCTTGTTGTTATTGCATTCTCTGATCAAAGTAACTGTAATGATAGAAGGCATGTAAAGTATAGTGACTAACACAAACCTGTTCACCTCATGGTCCGCCCTCGCTCTTTTGTTTCCTTACAACTTGATACTAAAATGGATTTTTTTTCCCCTTCAGTTATTTTTCTTTAATAGTCAAAATTGATTAAAGACTTTAAAAACAAGTGATGTGTCCATGTGTATTTATCTTCTTCGGCATAAAGACCCTAAATAAGATATCATGGTACCATTGACCTATTACGCTTTGGGGATGGTTTTTATCTCCAGAGACTGGGACACTGGTCAGAATTGAAGGAACCGGGAATGATGATTAATACTGGGACATTCTTAACCCTAAAACAGGCGACATGCACCAAGAGATACTGCAGAGTTCTGATCTGTCTATTACATCAATAAGGCAAAATACAGACAGTCTTCGAGTTACGAACAAGTTCCATTCCTATGACACGTCGTAACCTGGAATTCCGTCTAAGTCGGATTCTTATCCCTGACGGATCGTATACATTAATTCCACATAGTCTCATTTCAATGTCCTGCAACTGGTCTCACCTTCATCTCCAATGCCTACACTAGGAGCTCTCAGAGCCATATTCCACAACGCTCGGACTCTGTGAAAGCACATCCAGCTAATCTGATGGCTAAAACTGGGCATATTTGATTTGATTTATGATCAAGTTGATCAATGAGGTTCTTATTTTGGGATGACATTCCATTTCCTGGTTGATTTTAATTTGCTGAGCATGAGCCTGAGCTTTCAGTGTTTTGAAGGGACACACAGCTGAAACTATTCGCAGGTCTCTGATGATGTCATGAACAATTATTATATTCAGAATAAGGTGTCATTCATTGTAACTGCCGATGCAGCCAATATAATCAAGGCATTCACTCTGTTTCCACCAGTTCATGTGAAAACTGAGAGTGAGGATGAGGAGGGTGGCACCCGTGATCTGAAGATGGTTCATGAAGAACACAAGATTATGTACTTTCCACCAGAGAGATGATCTTGTTCTGCTCACAGTCTCTAACCTGTCATGCGTGATGCCTTAATGATGGTTCCTCAATGAAATGAAGTCGCCTGGGTCCAGAAACTTGTCACTTTTTGCTATAAATCTAGCCATGCTACAGAGGGCCTGGGGGGACACGCCAATTTCAACGTGCTAATGGGAATAAAAAACCGATGGGAATAGCCAGTTGAAGATGCTGAGGTCAGTCCTTAAAGTTCCAAATGATGTTCTTGCTGAGCTCCACTGCCCAATTCAGCCATCAGCATATGAAATAAAAATCATTCAGGAACTTTGTGAGGTGTTGGAACCCCTTGAGGAAATCACGGACCGCTGTCAGGCAGAGAAAGCGGTCATATCAGGCTTTGTTATTCCTTGTGTTAGAGGACTGAAACATTCAACCAAAGATGCAAAGTTGACCTTCTTATTCTTCTTCTTCTTCTTTTCCTTTCAGCTTTTCCCTTCAGGGGTCGCCACAGCGAATCATCTGCCTCCATCTCACCCTATCCTTTGCATCTTCTTCTCTTATACTAGTTACCTTCATGTCTTCCTTCACCACATCCATGAATCGTCTCTTTGGCCTTCTGCCTGGTTGTTCCAACCTCAGCATCCTACTACCAATATACTTACTATCCCTCCTCTGTACATGTCCAAACCATCTCAATCTAGCCTCTCTGACTTTGTCTCCAAAAGGTCTTACATGTTCTGTCCCTCTGATGTGCTCATTCCTGATCCTATCCATCCTCGTTACTAAAGAGAACCTCAACATTTTCATCTTTGCTACCTCCAGCTCTGCCTCCTGTCTTTTCTCCAGGGCCACTGTTTCTAAACCATACAACATCGATGGCCTCAACACCGTCTTGAACATTTTTCCTTTCATTCTTGCCGATATCTTCACACCGGACACTTTTCTCCAACCATTCCAACCTGCCTGCACATGCTTCTTCATCTCTTTTCCACACTCTCCACTGCTCTGGATTGTTGACCCTAAGTACTTAAAATCCTCCACCTTCCTTATCTCTGCTCCCTGTAACCTTACCGTTCCTCTCGGGTCCTTGTGATTCACACACATGTATTCTGTCTTACTGAGGCTAACCTTCATTCCCATCCTTTCCAGGGCATACCTCCACCTCTCTAGATTTTCCTGCACTTGTTCTCTGCTCTCACTGCAGATCACAATGTCATCTGCAAACATCATAGTCCATGGGGAATCTTATCTAACCTCGTCGGTCAGCCTGTCCATCACCATAGCAAACAAGAAGGGGCTCAGAGCTGACCCTTGATGCAGTCCCACCTCCACCTTGAACTTTTCTGTCACACCGACAGCACACCTCACCACTGTCTTACATCTCTCATACATGTCCTGCACCACTCTAACATACTTCTCTGCCACTCCAGACTTCCTCATGCAATACCCCAGTTCCTGCTGCGGTACCCTGTCATATGCTTTCTCCAGATCCACAAAGGCACAATGCAGCTCCTTCTGCCCTTCTCTGTACTTCTCTATTAACATACATAGAGATGAATTAACTGTCTGATCAGATTGGCACAATCTACCATGCATACTCAGTTAAGCAAGGAGAGTTGTAAAATGAATGAAAACCCTAATCCACAAATGACAGAACAATTACAGATATTTATTATCTTTTAGCAGAATCCTAAGAGTGTATACTTTTATTTTAATATTCATTCGGATTTGTACTTGTTCTTTGTGTGCAATCAAGTTTACTTACTTGCACAAAAGAAAGAACTCTCCGCTTTGCTGGGATTCACATCAGTGCAGGCTGTGTTCTAAACGAGTTCAATGGCACCTTTGTCCACTTGAAAGACCGGAAGTCAGTATAACCCACAGCAAGTACACTACTTTTGCAAGTACAGTCGGCCCTCAAATTACGAAGACCCCTGTGTATGAAATCCCCGGGTTATGAAAAACATTTTCCTGACTTTCCGTCCACGAGATATGAAACAACCCCCTCTTACAAAAAGAAATTCAAAATTCAAATGCGCCAATCAAAATTTCACACGACGGGCGAGTTGCTCTCTCATTGGCTGTCTCTCAACATCCCGCCCCTCTGGCCTCCTAGATAGAGACAGAAGAAAGCTTCACTCATTCGTTTTTAATTTAGTTTTTTAAGTTGTTTTAATTCAGAAAATGTTTAATAAACCTGGGTGCATTTGAGCTTTTCTGGAATTCCGATCCCTCAAGAAATCAAATGAAAGTTGAGTGTGCTTTGAATTCACTTCTTGTGGGCGTGACCCGCAGCGCTCTGCGAGAGAGAGAGAGAATAACGCTTTAGTTTTTAGTTTAGTTTTTTAAGTTGTTTTAATTCAGTAAATGGTGAAGCAGGGAATGCGCTTTGAATTCCAAGTCTTGTGGGCATGGCCCGCAACACTAGAATAAACATGTGCATTGTAATGCGTATGTGTGTGTGTGTGTTTGTGTGTGTGTGTGTGTGTGTGTGTGTGTGTGAGAGAGAGAGAGAGAGAGAGAGGGGTGTGTGTGTGTGTGTGTGTGTGTGTGTGTGTGTGTGTGTGTGTGTGTGTTAATAAAAAATGTTTAATCTTCTTCTTCTTCTTCTTCTTTTCCTTTCGGCTGTTCCCTTCAGGGGTCGCCACAGCAAATGATCTGCCTCCATCTCTCCCTATCCTCTGCATCTTCTACTCTTACTCCAACGACCTTCATGTCCGCCTTCACCGCATCCATAAATCTTCTCTTTGGTCTTCCTCTGGGCCTTTTGCCTGGTAGTTCCAACCTCAGCATCCTACGACCAATATACTCACTATCCCTCCTCTGTACATGTCCAAACCATCTCAATCTAGCCTCTCTGACTTTGTCTCCAAAACATCTAACATGTGCTGTCCCTCTGATGTACTCATTTCTGATCCTATCCATCCTCGTTACTCCCAAAGAGAACCTCAACATTTTCATCTCTGCTACCTCCAACTCTGACTCCTGTCTTTTCCCCAGGGCCACTGTCTCTAAACCATACAACATTGCTGGCCTCATCACCGTCTTGTACACTTTTCCCTTCATTCTTGCCGATACTCTCCTATCACACATCACACGGACACTTTTCTCCATCCATTCCAACCTGCCTGCCTGCACGCCGCTTCTTCACCTCTTTTCCACACTCTCCATTGCTCTGGATTGTTGAGCCTAAGTACTTAAAATCCTCCACCTTCTTTATCTCTGCCCCTGTAACCTCAAAGTTCCTCTTGGGTCCTTGTCGTTCACACACATGTATTCTGTCTTACTAAGACTAACCTTCAATCCCCTCCTTTCCAGGGCATACCTCCACCTCTCTAGATTTTCCTCCACTTGGTCTCTGCTCTCACTACAGATCACTATGTCATCTGCAAACATCATAGTCCATGGAGATTCTTGTCTAACCTCATCTGTTAGCCTGTCCATCACCATAGCAAACAAGAAGGGGCTGAGAGCTGACCCTTGATGCAGTCCCACCTCCACCTTGAACTCTTCTGTCACACCGACAGCACACCTCACCACTGTCTTACATCTATCATACATGTCCTGCACCACTCTAACATACTTCTCTGTCACTCCAGACTTCCTCATACAATACCACAGTTCTTCTCTCGGCACCCTGTCATATGCTTTCTCCAGATCCACAAAGGCACAATGCAGCTTCTTCTGACCTTCTCAGTACTTCTCTATTAACATCCTCAAAGCAAACACTGCATCTGTGGTGCTCTTTCTTGGCATGAAACCAAACTGTTGTTCACAAATGCTGACCTCTGCCCTTAGTCTTGCTTCCACTATTCTTTCCCATAGCTTCATTGTATGGCTCATCAACTTTATCCCTCTGTAGTTGCCACAACTCTGTACATCGCCCTTGTTCTTAAAAATGGGCACAAGCACACTTCTCCTCCATTCCTCTGGCATCTGCTCACTTTCTAAGACCTTGTTGAATATTCTTGTCAGAAAATCTACTGCTACCTCCCCTAGACACTTCCATACCTCAACTGGTATGTCATCAGGGCCAACTGCCTTTCCACTCTTCATCCTCTTCAATGCCCTCCTCACTTCTCCCTTACTAATCTTTGCTACTTCCTGCTCCTCAACGGTCACCCCTTCTACTCTTTTTTCTCTCTCATTTTCCTCATTCATCAGCTCTTCAAAGTACTCTTTCCATCTTCCCAGCACACTTCTGTCATCAGTCAATACATTTCCCTCTCTGTCCTTTATCACTCTAACTTGCTGCACGTCTTTCCCATCTCTATTTCTCTGCTGTGCTAACCTGTATAGATCATTTTCTCCCTCCTTACTGTTCAACCTATCATACAAGTCATCATACGCCCTCTGTTTGGCCTTTGACACTGCTACCTTCGCCTTACGCCGTGTCTCCCTGTACTCCTGTTTACTCTCTTCGGTCCTCTCAATGTCCCACTTCTTCTTGGCTAACCTCTTCTTTTGTACACACTCCTGCACTTCCTCATTCCACCACCAAGTTTCCTTATCTACTTTCCTTCCAGAGGACACACCAAGTACTCTCCTACCGGTCTCCCTGATCACATTGGCTGTGGTTGTCCAGTCCTCTGGAAGCACTTCCTGACTACCCAAAGCCTGTTTCAACTCCTCCTTGAAGACAACACGACACTCTTCCTTTTTCAGCTTCCACCACTTTGTCTTCTGCTCTACCTTTGCCTTTTTCACCTTTCTCACCATCAGTGTCATCCTGCACACCACCATCCTATGCTGTTTGGCAACACTCTCACCCACTACTACTTTGCAGTCACTGACTTCCTACAAATTACATCGCCTACACAAGATGTAGTCTACCTGTGTGCTCTTACCTCCGCTTTCATAAGTCACCCTATGCTTCTGTTTCTTCTTGAAGAACGTATTCACCACAGCCATTTCCATCCTTTTTGCAAAATCGATCAACATCTGTCCTTCTGTGTTCCTGTCCTGGATACCAAACCTGCCCATCACTTCCTCGTCCCCTCTGTTGCCTGCACCAACATGTCCATTGAAGTCTGCTCCAATGACCACTCTTTCACCTCTGGGGGTACTCTGCATCACTTCATCTAACTCACTCCAGAATCTCTCCTTCTCTTCTAGCTTACATCCTGCCTGTGGGGCATAAGCACTAACAACATTGACCATCACGCCTTCAATTTCTAACTTGAGACTCATCACTCTGTCTGACACTCTTTTCACTTCTAGAACATTCCTGACAAACTCCTCCTTCAAGATGACTCCTACTCCATTTCTCTTCCCATCCACACCATTATAAAACAGTTTAAACCCTGCTCCTAAGCTTTTAGCCTTTCTACCTTTCCACCTTGTCTCCTTCTTCTTCTATCGTATGCTGTTGTTTCTCAGCCATTCAACCGCGACATCCGTGGCCTCATGTAGTTCATAGAGGCCTCCTGTCAGTTGTGTTTCAGGGCACTCTTGTAGTATGTGCTGCATAGTTTGGATAGCTCCACAATCACAATTTGGTGAGTCAATGTATCCCCATTTTTCCAACATGTATCGGCACGGGCCAGTACCGCAGCGAAAACGATTCAATTTACACCACAGGTCTCGACGAATATCCATACCATTTAGTGCAGTTGTTGGATCATTCACGATGTCCCTGTTTGGTGCTGTTCCCTTATTCCATCTGGATTGCCAGTTTTCTACCATGGAGTAGTTTGTTGTGGGCAGGTTAGACCAGATGGGTTTTCTTGAAGTCAGTCGGTATCGTGGGTGGTGCTCAATATCATTCATCAGGGGAAGGCCTGGGATCTGGAGTGTAGAGTCCAGTAACTTTGCAGTGACAGCTTCCCTGCGGATATCTGGCGGGGCAAGATTACACATAACTGGCAGCCAGTCTGTATGTGTTGATTTTAGTGTACCTGATATGGTTCGCATAGCACAGTTCAATCTGGTGTCAACTAGTTTGCAGTGAACTGAGTTCCTCCAGACAGCAGCACAGTATTCCGCTACAGAGTATGACAGTGCTAATGTTGCTGAACGTAGTGTCCTTGCACTGGCTCCCCATGTAGTACCAGCCAACATCTGCACAAGGTTGTTTCTTGTTTGAACTTTCTTGGCTACTTTTTGCAGGTGGGCTTTGTATGTCAAAGTCCTGTCCAAGGTGACTCCAAGGTACACTGGTTTTGCATCATGAGACAGGCGGCTGTTGTTGAGTGTTATATCCAGCTCTTGTTTACTTCTAGCGTTGTGTAGATGGAAAACACTAGAAACGGTCTTCTTCACACTAGGTTGAAGCCGCCACTGTTTACAGTAGGTGCTCATATCACTCATGTCCTCAGTTAATCTCTCATTCAATTCATCAAATGTTTTTGCTTGGAGAGCAAAGCATATGTCGTCTGCATATACAAACTTACGAGCCAGTGTGACGCGTAGGTCACTGGTGTACAGTGCAAATAGAGTTGGTGCCAGGACAGAACCTTGGGGTAGTCCATTCTTCTGTGTTCGCCATGCACTGCTGTATCCACCAAGATGAACACGGAACCGTCTGTGCTGTAGCAATAGCTCAACTGTGTTTACGACCCAGTAAGGAAGGATTTTTGATAGTTTCAGTAGAAGACCTGAGTGCCACACTGTATCATATGCAGCTGTCAAGTCTAGGAAAACTGCACCAGTCTTTTTATTCTCCTGAAATCCATTCTCTATAAAGGTGGTGAGTGCTAGCACCTGATCTTGGGTGCTTCTACCTGGTCTAAAGCCGGCTTGGTCAATGTTGAGTACAGCTTCTACATCATCCTTAATTCGGTGTAGGATAATGCGTTCCAGTAGTTTATAGCAGACTGAGAGTAAGGATATGGGTCGGTAGCTAGATGCTAGTTTTGGGTCCTTCCCGGGTTTCAGGATAGCGATAACCTTTGCTTCTCTCCATAGCTTTGGCAATTGTCTTTCACGTATAATACGGGACATGAAGGCTGCTAACCAGGTTTGTGCACGTGGTCCAAGGTGACAAAGGAATTCTGGAAAGATTCCATCATATCCTGCTGCCTTCCCAGATTTCAGTGACTTCAGAGCAGTAGTGACCTCTGCACTTACAACTGTTTCAGCTTGGGTTGTATTTGTATGGGCAGACCTTCTAAAGTCTCAAGCTCTTTCACAACTTTTTCTTTTGGGTCTTTTCAATGGGAGTTTTCCCAAGCTTCACTAAATGGTTAGCAACAGCATTCGGTTTCACACTTGGGCGTGACAATTTTGGTGGTTGCTGTCCTGTTCCGAGGTGTCTAAGAAGCTTCCAGGCTTTGCGGCTTGAGTGGGTAAAGTTCTGTTTTTCAGTAAGCTCTTCCCATCTTGCCCGACGTGCGTTATCTAGTGCACTTATCAGGTGGTCGGCAATATCAGTGCTTCCAGACTCCTGGTACTCTGTCAAGAGTTGTTGGCATTCTTCGTTTAGGCATGGGGTGTATGTTGGTCTGTACCCCTTGGGATGGTACTTCCTGCAGCTTTGTAGATTGCAAAGCGGAATCTTTCAAAGCATTTCTCAATGGGGATGCCAGTTTTGGGTATACAGACAATGCTCTTTTCAGTTTTCAGTATACATTTCCCAGTCAGCCTTCCTAAAGTTCCATCTCGGTTTCTCAACAGATTTGGTGAGTGGTATCCGGAGTCCAATGTGTATCACAATGGGTCTGTGCTGACTTTTTGGGAAATCATCTAGCACCTGAGGTGTAGCTTGGAGAGGATGGCCTTCTGAGGTTGTAACCCAGCATAAGTCTGGGGAGTATCCTTGGTTCCATCGTGCTGAGTGGAAAGACCGGCGCTGCTTCAGGTCTAAGACTAGGTGGAGATTGTTTGATGAAGCCCATTCTATCAGCCAGTCACCATTCTCATCTTCTCTATCATATCCCCAGATGGTATGGTGGCTATTAAAGTCCCCAAATAAATAGCTGGGTGTTGATAGTTTGGAAGTGGTGCATCAGACCATTGGGCAAGCGGAGGTTTGTACACATTTGTGACGGTGTAGCTTCCAATACGGATTGTGTCATAGTATTCTGCTGATTCTACCATTTCAACATCTGCCATGTCTGAGCGTACGTATGTTGCCCGTCCATGCTTGTTATGGCCATACAAGGAAATAAGATCATATCCATTTACCTTGAGGCGGCATGCAGGTGCATCAGCAGCAACATGTGTTTCCTGGATGCAGATCACATCTATGTTGTTGGTAGGGCATATTTCAGAAAGTATTTCTCGCTTGGCAGCTGATAGGCCCTCCACATTGATTTGGAGGAGTCGCATAGTGGGGCCGACGTCTTGAAAGTCGTGGCGTCCATTTTTGTTGTTATTGTTGTTGTTTGGCTGAGGACTGGGATTCATTTTAGAATTCAGTCGGCTGGTTTGGATCATTAGTTTCCCCAGATGGGTACTGACGAGGGATGCGACGTGAACGCTGATCCATTATCCCCCACCTTGTCTCCTGAACACACAGTATGTCCACCTTCCTCCTCTGCATCATGTCAGCCAGCTCCCTATCTTTTCCTTGCATAGTTCCAACATTCAAAGTCCCTACTCTCAGTCCTTGGCTCACGTATTTCCTCTTCTCTCTCTGCCTTCGGACACGCCTCCCGCCTCTCCTTCTTCGACGTCTTCGACCAACAGTAGTCCAATTTCCATCAGCACCCTGTTGGTTGACAGCACTGATGGCGGTCGTTGTTAACCCGGGCCTCGACCGATCCGGTATGAATTCCGTATTGATCATTTGCATTTTTTTTTTTTTTTTTTTTTAAATGTGGCAGAAGTTTTACGCCGGATGCCCTTCCTGTCGCAACCCTCTGCATTTATCCGGGCTTGGGACCGGCATAAGGGAGAGAGACACTGGTTATTGCCCCCCCGCCTCATGGCTGCAATAAAAAATGTTTAATAATGGTTTAATTCATAAATATGTTCATAAAATGGTTTAATATGTTCATAAAATGTTTAAATGGTTTAATAAATAATTTTCTTTTACTTTTAACACACATATCATACAAAATTAGTGTACTTTTATCATTTTAAATGGTTTATGGGGTTTATTCAGTCCAAAGACTGGAGCCTTGGAACAAATTAGGCATTTAACATGTAAAATGCGACCCCTACTTACGAAATCCCCGCACTACGGAAATGGCTCAGGAACGATTCATTTCGTAAGTTGGGGGCCGACTGTACACTACTTTCGGTATTGAGCGCTTCACATATTGTAAGCATTGATTGGCTGTTTTAAGCTTCATGTAAAGTAACTCGGTATAATTAAGTCACACGTCATACATCACACGTTACTGTAACAACTTACGTTCACTTTCAACTTACGTTCGGATGTCCGGAACCAATTAAAAACGTAAGTCGGGGATCGTCTGTATGTTTGTATATGTATGTATATATATATATATATATATATATATATATATATATATATATATATATATATATATATATATTCAAAATTTGTCGATTTCTCTGCAAATATTTTAGCAAAACATTCCGCTTTCTCTTCAGTTCGTATGTATGTGTGGTTATTGAGGCTTAGCAGTGGGATATCACATTTACCACCTTGACCCATGAGTCGCTCTGCAGTCCACCACCAGCATTTGCTTCCCTTCTTAAGACCTGTAGTCATTTTGTCTTTTTACGATTCTTATAATCACTTCTTGCCTTGCGGGACACATAGTTGAAGCCGTTTCGGGCTTGATTATATATGAAATGATTTTCTGGGGTCATATTTGCTTGGTACTGTCGCCAGGATTTATTCTTCTTCTCATCAGCATTTTTACATGCTTCATTGTACCACTCTGGCTTCCCAATGAAACTCCTGAGTGTTTTTCTCGGTATGTGATTCTCTATAGCTTTCTGGATTGTTTCAGTTACATCTCTACATGTCCATTGAAGTCTGCACCAATGACCACTCTTTCACCTCTGGGGGTACTCTGCATCTCTTCATCTAACTCACTCCAGAATCTCTCCTTCTCTTCTTATGCCTGTGGGGCATAAGCACTAACAACATTGAACATCACGCCTTCAATTTCTAACTTGAGACTCATCACTCTGTCTGACACTCTTTTGTTTAGAACATTCCTGACAAACTCCTCCTTCAAGATGACTCCTACTCCATGTCTCTTCCCATCCGCACCATGATAAAACAGCTTAAACCCTGCTCCTAAGCTTCTAGCCTTACTACCTTTCCACCTGGTGTCCTGAACACACAGTATGTCCACCTTTCTCCTCTGCATTATGTCAGCCAGCTCTCTACCTTTTCCTGTCATAGTTCCAACATTCAAAGTCCCTACTCTCAGTCCTAGACTCATGCCTTTCCTCCTCTCTCTCTTCCTTTGGACACGCCTCCCACTTCTCCTTCTTCAACCAACAGTCACTACATCACTACCATATGCCTCCCCTGAAGCCAGACTTTTTTGTGTATATTTATAACTATATAATTTATAACTATTTCCGTTCTCTTCTCTCTGCTAATGTAACTACTACACGACCCAGTGCCAGTTAAATGGATTTTCTTCAGTAACTAGTGTGGGGCTTTAAAACGAAAAGTCAGACACTGCTTCCCCCTGTTGTTCACTTTTGAAAATGCAGATTCGTTGAGCAAGCAGTGTTACCATGGTGAGCATGAAACATTCACTTTAACTAATGGGAATGGAATTCGAATTAAAGTTGTCAAGCTTCTCATGGAGCGATTGGACTGAAGATATGTATGCAATTATAAACACAACAGAATTCAGTTGAGGTTGGATATGACGGATTATCACCACTCTTTGTTAGAGGGATCTCTTGTTTTTGTTTACAGACTAATTCAGACAGACAGTTTATTCAGTGGGTGGCACAGTGGCACAGAAGAAGAAAGGCTGGGTTTGATTCCCAGACTCAGGTGTTGGGAAAGGTCCCAATATAGGGTAATACACCTGATCCTAACCAAAACCTTTTTACCTTTTTCCTTTTACCTTTATCCTCTTTTACTGTTTCACCCTCAAAAGCACCATTAATACAAGAGAAATTAAATGTATAATGTTTTTGAATGGATGCATCCCCCTCATTTTTTCATTAAAGAGACAGTAATCATTTCTCTTAGTGTTCTTTTCAAATAGGAGACACAGCTAAAAGTCAGAAGCTATACATGTTTTCTCTGGTCTGAACTGCCATGGAGGCAGCAACTCCTACATATGTTTTAGAGAGGCACACCCTTCAAAGCGAGATGTGTCTTCTAGACAACTAAAGGTTCCTTTACAGAAAGGTTTATTTTGGAAGCTGTTAAATTTCTACAGTTTTACCTGGTTTTGTTATTATTAGCTTATTATGTTCTATCTACTTGTAGCAGACTTATTTTGGCAATTTAAGTTTTTCCCCAAACTATGACACATGAGAAGCTCTGGACAGTTTTCTTTAATGTTAATGGTATACATAATTCTATAAAACACTCTAGAACAAAAAAGAAAAGGCCCACGTTGCATATTTACAAGAAACATGTTTAATCAATAGAGAACTCTTATGGGAAATGGGCTTTTCAAAAATATATTTCTGTAAGAACTCTCTCCATGGAAGCTCTTAGATAAACCTGCACGACCTGGATTCCTGCATCTCAACGTCTAGGAGTACTCCGGGAGCAACAGACAAGCGAACCACATGAGTGAAAATCAGTCTGGTTTATTCATCGGTAGCTCTTTGAACACATGCAGTGTCCGCTTATTTAGACAGAGGGATGTGCATGCAAAGCAGTAATTGCGTGTTCACAAAGCATTAACATATATGTTTGTGCACTGAGGCACTTAACACTTGGGGATGTGCATGCAAAGTAGTAATTGCGTGTTCACAAAGCATTCCCATATACAGTGATACCTCTGCTCACGAACATAATTGGTTCCCAGAAAGTGTGTGTGAGGCGAAAAGTTCGTCTTCCGAACATTTATTTCCCATAAGAAACCATTAAAATGAGAATAATCCATTCTCAGGTCCCCATAAAACAAAATTTTCTACTAAATAAGCCTTAAAACTACACAAAAATATACCTTATTTTATGTATAATAAATGTGCTATTGTATTGTAATTAAAGAAATAAACTGTACTGTATAATAAAGTCGTTTTATTTACCTTTGCGATGGTAGTTCATGGCTTGATGGAATGGAGTGGGAGGAGGGAGGGAGGGAGGGACTTACTGTTTGGAAGGAGTGTTTGGAAACACCTACTGTTTGGAAACACCCTTAGCCACACACGCACCCTTAATAGCTTCCTTGTTCTTAAGGATGGGAGCAATGGTAGACTTAGCATACTGGTACTGGGACGCTGAGTCACACAAACGCACACCTCGTTCGTGTTTTTCAATGATCTCTGCCTGGGGTGTGGTCTTTTTCGGTCCCATAATAGCAAAAGTACACTCAATATGGTCCAAAATGTCTATCAAACACAAACCACTTCCACACTCAAAGAAAGGGGGTGACAAACTGGGACGCCGTGAGCGTGCGTCAGCTTCTCGTGGCCGCCACCGTGGCGCTGTTCGACCGCGTGGTTTGGTTCGTCCGCCGAAAAGTAGTTTGTCAGCAGAGACTATATGCTCGCAAATTTAATGTTCTTGAGGCGAAAAGTTCGTGAGCTTAAGCGTTCGTCAGCGGAGGTTTTACTGTATATGTTTGTGCCCTGCGGCGCTTAACACTTGGCTAATTCCATTTCAAAGCAATTCCTCATTGTTACATTGTTACTTTCCGAATCCCACCCGAACCGAAACATGACACAGGAAAACCCACCCAACAGTTTCATGTGCCTGGCACACATGTCACAATTGCAAGTAGAACAGGAAGCTTTAGATACACAGAAGTTACAATACACACATAGCTGCATCTCATTTATCCTATCAATTTATTCCTTCAATCCCCTCTTTTTATACTATGAAATATGTATAAATTCTGTAGCGGCATGCCGGAGCCCTCTCTTTCGTATTCTTGGGTCCGTAGTCATCGCCGGATGTATCCACACGATGTATTCTTGGGTCCATAGTCATCGACAGAGGCGGAGAGCAGGCGGGTATATCGGGGTTCACTGAAGGAACTGGCCAGGACCCAGATTCGATTCATCAAACACCTAAAAATACAGGGTCCAAACACGCAAACCAACAACAAACATATACATACGGGAACAAGCATGGTTAAATACGGGGTAAACATGCCGAAAAGAGAGTGGGGGAATCCCCAGCCATAGTTTGGACTTTCGTCGCGTCGCAGTTGGTCCGCTACGTCACGCATTTTTTGTAAGTGGTGTAATTGTCCCGTGCTGGGGTATATACATACGGGGTTCCTCCATCATGGGGAAAGAGAGAGCAAACAATAATTCTTCCTGGGTCACATCTCGTTTTACCGTGAAATTTAAATACTGCCAGAACATGTTATTTTCTGGATGACGGTAAGGTGTGCACCAGCCCGGGACCACGCATAGTAGCTCGATTAAGAGCAGGGCATAAGTGGTATACATAACTTGGATTTTAAATGGGCATTATCCGACCCGTGTGCGAGAGGATGTGGTGGTGATACTTAGATATCTGGATCAGGTCCAGACAAGTAGTTCATTCACCCCAGAAGGGCTGGTATCTCGAGACCTGAAAGAGAAGTAATGAGGACAAAAATTTCACAAATACAAAGTGCACTTAATACATCATTGCGGACTTTTCTTCAGTCTGGTAGCATGGATCCACTGTGGAAAGAGGTCAGTTAGTACGGCGGTATGAGTAACAGCGAGTATCTCCGTGGGCTCACTGTAAGGGGTGTCTCTCAAAGGGGAATTTAGTTTCGCAAATTTTTTGATCAGCACCTTGTCTCCTACCTTGAAGGCGTGAGTGCTTGTGTCTGCCGGGACCGAAGTATTCTGATTAGTGCGTTTCCAATAGTCATTTAGGACCTTCACAAGGCCCACGGCATACTCACTCATGTGTATATCTAAGTCTTCCATCCCCAAAGCCTGCTTTCCCTTCCTCCAAGGAGCGGGAAAGGGTCTCCCCATTACCACTTCGTAAGGAGATAGATTCCCTAAGGCCACCTGCGAGGTCATTCGCAGATCCGCCAAAACCACGGGTAGTACGGAAACCCAATTCCTTGATCCAGTGGCGTGCATTGCCTTCCGTAATTTCCCATTAATTGTTCTGTTTGTTCGTTCCACGATTCCGGAGGACTGAGGGTGATATGGGACATGGAAACGGCAATTGATCTTTAGTTCTTGGGCCAACAGTTGAGTGACTTTTGAGGTGAATGGTGTGCCTTTGTCCGAATCAATTTCCACATGGGAAAGCTTCGACCCACCGGGAAAATGTATCCATGATAACCAATAGATATTTAAAGGGGCCCTGCCGGGGCATGTGAGTAAAATCTATCTGCCACTCCTGGAAGGGAGTATCTGGTTTCGGCAGATGCTGATGTAATGCATGTGGTTTGGACACATTGTTCTGTGCACAAATCAGGCATTTTTCCAGAATGCTGTGTACCATAGAGGCTAGTTGTTGTATACAAAAATCTTTTTCCATATCTGTCACCACCCCTCTTCGACCGCGATGTGTAGGCCCGTGAAACTCGCGGACGAGGAACGGAAGACAGTGCGTGGGCAGACATAAGCGGCCGGTCGAATCGAGTAGAATGCCGTCCCCGAGGGAGGATCCAAGTCAGGGAGGAGGGCATGTGTGAGGTTGACACCAGCGCGGGCTGCAGGAACGGCGGCATGGAGCCGAGCAAGGCTGTCTGTTTAGCCGCGCGGTCAGCCAAAGAGTTACCCCGTGCCTCATCAGTGTGGTCAGAGGAATGACCGCGGGTCTTTACGATCGCTAAACGGAGCGGGAGATTGCAGGACACAATAAGGTCCTGGACCAAGGTGGAATGTGAAATGGGCTTACCGTCAGCAGCAGTGAAGCCACGAGATTGCCAGATAGAGCTGAAATCGTGCGCCACCCCGAAAGCGTAACGAGAGTCAGTGTATATAGTAACATCCTGGTCGGAAGCAAGAGTGCATGCCCGAGTGAGCGCGTATAACTCCGTTGCTTGAGCGGAATTAAAGGGGAGCGAGTACGCTTCCAAAACTTGGTCCGGTAAGGAACATACCGCATAGCCGCAGAGGAACACTCCGTCGGAGGGTTTCGAGCATGACCCATCTACAAACAGGGAGAGACCTGTGGAGAGAGGCGTGGATAATAAGTCGGACCTAATACTGGTGTCATGGACAATGGTGTCCATGCAGTCATGTTCCAACGGTTCGCAGTCATCTTGAGCATTAAGCGGGCGCTGCAGGGCCTTGGCCACGTTATCTAGAGAAGAGGAACAAGAGATGGTTAGATTATCAGTAGCACAAAGGATGGCCTCGTAACCTGAGTGACGTTGAGAAGACATGTGTTGTGTGGACAGAGTATTAAGGATATGCCTAACCTGATGGCTGGTGTGTAAAACGAGTGGATGGGAGAGCACTATTTTTTCTGCTTCGAGAACTAACCGCACTGGCAGCGACAGCGCGAAGGCAAGCAGGTAAACCCTGAGCTACAGTATCTAAAGTTTTGGAGAGGAAAGTGCAGGGTCTCAGCCCCCCCCAAACCCCCGTGGTCCTGAGCCAAAACCCCAGAAGCCGTGCCGGCCTGGTGCGCGACATAGAGGTGAAAGGGTTTGGTGTAGTCCGGGAGCCCGAGAGCCGGCGCGGAGCATAGGGCCGACTTCAGGGCTTTGAAAGCATCCAGCATGTCCTCAGTCCCGACCAAGGGTTGGTGGAGAGGGTCAGTGTGAGCCATGGCAGAGCGTAAACATTTGTCATAAAAGGAACAGTCCGGGATCCATTGTCGGCAGTAGTTAATGAGGCCCAGGAAAGCAAGGAGCGCCTGTTTCGTGGCAGGCTTCTGAGTGTCCACTATGATCTTGACGCGATCCTGAGTAAGGTGTTTTGTCCCGTGAGAGAGTTCGTAGCCCAGGTATATGACAGTCAGTAGGCAAAACTGTAGCTTGGGTTTTGAAACCTTGAAACCCTTCTTTTCCAGTAAGAGGAGCAGTTGAACGGTTGCATCAAGACAAAGTTCATAAGTTAGGCCGGACACCAGGAGGTCGTCGGCATAGGAGTGGACACAGGAACCCACGGGAACGTCGAGAGACCCCAGTGCATCCCTAACCACACCCGAGAAAACAGCAGGAGAGTCTATGAATCCTTGAGGTAATCTAGTCCAGGTGTACTGTCGCTGCCGGTGTGTGAAAGCAAAGAGGGGCTGTGTTGGGCTCAACAGGGATACTAAAAAACGTCGAGCACAGGTCAATCACGGAGAAATGGGAATGGTCGCAAGGAATGGAAGCCATAATAGAGGGCACGTCCGGGACGACCGGCGAGACTGGGATGATGAGCTCATTCATTTTTCTGAGGTCCTGGGTTAGGCGCCAAGAACCGTCCGGCTTGGGAACCGGGTTCACAGGAGTGTTATAAGGGCTTGTGCACGGCACGATGATACCCTGTTCCAGAAGAGCGGCCAAAATGGTGTCGATACCCAACATTTTTTGAGGCGATAAGGGGTATTGTCGGATGTACACGGGCAAAATGTGCTTAACGGTAGCTTCATACGGGACGCAGTCCACACAACCCATGTCATTCTTATGTTCTGCCCAAAGATTGGTGGGCAACGTGTCGAGTACAGGGGGCGAGGTGGAACTCACCACACACGCTGAATTAACGTGAAAGGGCAGGGGCTGCGATTGCAATGACAACGGAGAAACGGAGGCGGTGTCGCACATTTGAATGGTCATGCTCGAACCTTGGAAAGAGAGTTGGAACCCCAGAACACTCATGAGGTCTCGGCCCAACAAATTAAAAGGGCATTCGGACATATGTACAAAGGAGTAGGATATTTGCAATTCATCAAGTGTAGGGTCATCAGGAAAACATAAAAGAAGGGGCGGCGTATATGGGGAGGAGAAGGGGACCCCATCTATTCCCACAGAGCTGGTGGACCTGGAGGATACAGCACCCTGATAGTCCCTGCCTAAAGAAGATAGGGTTGCGCCACTATCGATAACAAAAAGATATTCTACCCCTTCGAGAACAATAGAAAGGAGAGGCAGATTCTCATTGCAGGGCGAATTAAACACTAGGTGCATTAAGCTACAGGTCACGGGGTCCCTACTCCGCGGGCAGCCCTATTCGTGCTCCTGCGGGTATGGGCATGCTGGCGATACGCCTGCGGAATCTGAGTGGGGGCGAGGCGAGTTATCTCCTTGATGGGTCCGAGAGGCAGACTTATATTCATCTCTGTTTCTTTCTACACTCTTTTGTCCAATGCCCTTCCTTACCACAGTAATGACATTTTCCTGCCTTCCAATGCGGCCCCTTTCCCCGATTTTTATCATGAGAGCCCCCTTTAGGGGCAACAGACAAGCAGGCTCTGTTCTTAACATTCAACAAGCCGTCTGACTCTAACATCCTCACTCGTTCCCCAGCGGTTCTTACTGTGAGGCACTGACGGTCAGTCCAATGTGGCTTTAGAGCGCTTTGGACCTCCGGGAGGCAGTTGCTCAGGAAGGTGGACAAGAACATTGAATTTGGGCCGTCTATTGCGAGGTCAAACCCTCCGACATGTCGCCAGGTTTCGGTGAAGCGGTTCCAGAAAACTGATGTGAGTTCACCACGTTTCTGTTTACAGTTAGTGACGTGGGAGAGATCACAAGCTCCTTCCCGTCGGGAGACTAGATAAGCCGTAAATTGCGCGCGCAAGGTTTTTAACGCGTCGGGATTATCCCTCCAATAGAGCGAGGAACGATAACGAGTCTGATGACGCCCCTCTTCCCCCTGTCCTCTTCTATTTTTTCGTTAGTCACCTCATCATTTCTGGGGTCCAAGCAGGGGACATTCTGGAGGACCACAGCCTCATTGTATGCTTCTTTTAGGGTAGACTGCAGGATAAAGCGATAGTCCCCTCCCGTTAGTTGGCAATACCTAGTGGACCGTATAAGCATATCTACGTAGGCCAGGGGTGTGTCCAAGCCAGGGAGCATGGAGATAATGTCTTTGAGTGTGGCCACGGACGGTGGTTCCACAACGATACCCCTTCCCCTATTTCGCCATATACAAGCTACATTCTTCACTGCTCTAGGTTTAGGTGGCTTTGAGAGAGGAGGAGGATCAGGCTGAGAGCCCGCGTCGGGACCAATGTCCCCCGGGTTTTCCCAGTCCGAATCCTCATCCCCCGATGTATCTTCAGAGTCCTCCTCATTCACTGGCGGAGGCGAGGAGGGAATCACAACCCCGGGCTTTCCTTTCGGTTTAGCTTTGGGTCGAGCTCCTCCCTCCGTAGCGAGCAGGGTTGGGTATAGGGCAGGGACCTCCACTGGCTTAGGGTCAGCGGGGAGTAGCGGGACTATCTCCCCCGATCCTACTGGATATGGTGGGGGAGCCAACAGGGTAGTTACAGAGGACACAGTTTGCACACAGCAAGCTGGACTTTTGGTATTTTTCCCTTTTCCCTTTTCTTTACTCATTAATATAGGTTTGGGGACACTCTGAGTCACCTTCTTGGGCTCGAAGAGCTTTTTAAGTTGTAACCAGTATGAGCGCACTTCATACCATTTTACATAAGCCTCCTTCATGTATTCATCATCCCAGGAGGGGTTGCCCAATCCATCATAAATCATGCGATGTGCGGATGTCAGGAATCCTGCATCAAAAGTCCCCGTTCGAGGGAAGTTTGGCACTTGGTCTAGTCCTGCCGTCCATCCGGCTAGATTACTAAGCCATGGTTCAGTATAATAAGCAAGACCACATTTATTCATCCATTCCTTGAGGTTTCCCCGGGATTAGGCTTTGGGTAGGAATTTCCCATTGTTTACCCTCTAACAACAAAACAACAGAAAAAAATACGTTGGCATACAGGAATACAGGGGCACCTTCTTTTTTTTTTTTTTTTTTTCTTTCGTTTTTAGTTTTTTTTTTGTTTTTGTATAGCGCTCTTCGCAGTTATAGCAACTGAGAATAACCATCCCTTCTAGAGAAGGGGATAAACCATCTCTTATAAAAAGGGGATAACAGACGCTCAAATACTGCTAACCAGGTAGTCAAACAAATCTTGTCTTACCTGATCAGGAGTATCACGCCGGGGTCACCAAAGTGTAAGAACTCTCTCCGTGGAAGCTCTTAGATAAACCTGCACGACCTGGAGTCCTGCATCTCAACGTCTAAGAGTACTCCGGGAGCAACAGACAAGCGAACCACACGAGTGAAATCAGTCTGGTTTATTCATCGGAAGCTCTTCGAACACATGCAGTGTCCGCTTATTTATACAGAGGGATGTGCGTGCAAAGCAGTAATTGCGTGTTCACAAAGAATTAACATATATGTTTGTGCACTGCGGCACTTAACACTTGGGGATGTGCATGCAAAGCAATAATTGCGTGTTCACAAAGCATTTCCATATATATGTTTGTGCCCTGCGGCACTTAACACTTGGCTAATTCCATTTCAAAGCAATTCCTCATTGTTACATTGTTACTTTCCGAATCCCACACCCGAACCGAAACACGACACAGGGACACCCACCCAACAGTTTCATGTGCCTGGCGCACATGTCACAATTACAAGTAGAACAGGAAGCTTTAGATACACAGAAGTTATAATACACACATAGTTGCATCTCATTTATCCTATCAATTTATTCCTTCAATTTCTTTTCATACAAACGAAACATAAGATTGTGGCTAGGGTTAGGGTTGCTATTTTAATATCGAATAAAGTTGCCATTGAGCAAACATATGAACAAATGGACAAGGAGGGCAGCTTCGTCTTGGTGAGGAGAGCAACAAATGGAGCTGAATTCACTCTAGTTACTATCTGTGCTCCTCCAGGAAGTGAACTCTATTTTTTCAAGAAGATTCTAGATTTGATTATAGGTCACACTGAAGAGATTCTAATAGGGGGAGGAGATTTAAATATACAGTTATTACCTATGCTTAAGAAAATGAATTAAAAAAAATAATTAAACTCATGAAAGACCTACGATAGGCTTAATAGATATATGGAGAGAAGTGTTCCCCAGAACCAGAAGATATTACTCTATAGGTACTATTGTAACCCTCAGTTATTATATACAAGAAAAGATTATTTCAGTACATTTGGAAAAGATAGGTCCAGGACAAGTGAGTTGGATATAGGAACAAAAATAATTAAATGCTCATGCCACGATATTTATTACAGTTGATGTGGAGAATAGACAGAAAAACATAACATGGAGGTTTAATTCGAGTTTACTTAATGATCTGACTTTTAAAAAAGAAATGAGCAATAACATCCAGATGTATATAAAATGATAATGGAGAGACCTCACCGCCTATTCAGTGAGATGCAGCAAAGTCTGCCTTAAAGGACAAAATCACTTCAGAGAAAATGAATTGACTTACAAAGACAATAAAAGACTCTCAAAAGCTGTCATGTACATGACTGAAAGCTGAAAGACACTGCAACAAATAAATAAAATTAGGAATGAAAATTAAATTATATATACTGTACACAGAAAGTTTAAAAAATATGCTATTTACTAATGAAAGATATAAAAATATCTCTAAATTTACAAAATTACTCTGATGAACATCGAAAAAAAAATGGAAACAACAACAACAAAAAAGCAAAAACCAACAAGCAGGCATATATGCAATATATAAAATATAAGACCCGAAATAAATAAGTAAATAAATAAAACATAGAAAGTAAAAAAGATAAGACCCAAGTGGTACGTATTCCAATAATTTTAAATGGCTCTACACCAGACCACTAAAAGAAAAGAAAGACCAGAATGACAGTATTAGAATAACTTGAATTGGAAAGTCTTCATCATCATCATCATCATCATCATCATCATCCTCCTCCAATTAATTCAGGGTCAGTTCATGGGGGCAACAACCTAAGCAATGAGATCTTGACATTCCTCTCCCCAGCCACTTCCTCCAGCTCTTCTGGGGAGGACACCGAGGCACTCCCAGACTAGCCAAGAGACATAATCCCTCCAGCTTGTTCTAGGTGGATCCAGGTGTCTCTTCCCAGTTGGACCTGCCCAAAACACTACACCAGGGAGGCGTTCAGGGCATTCTAAACAGATGCCCGAGCCACCTCAGCTGGCTCCTGTCGATGTGGAGGAGCAGCGCTTTTATAAAATGCGAGTAGTGACTGAAAATCAAAATAAGCAATTATGTGCAGAAATAACTGAAAGAAAATAACACGAAGCTGTAAAACTACTAAAAAACAATAAATCACAATGAAGTGACGGTTTCACAAGTGAATGGTACAAAGCGATCAGGAAAGAACTCATGCCTGAGTTAAGAACCACATACAATTGGGCCCTAGGCAGTGGTGGCCTGGTGGTAAAGGTGCTGGATCACTGAACCTAAGGTTGGGGGTTCGAGTCCCACTCTCCACAGGTTGTCACTGTCCCCCCCCCCGTGCAACTAACTGGGTTATCAAAGGTCGGCCATGTCTCCCACTGTCTACGGTGGGAGGTTCATGTAAAAGAAGCATTGCTGACTTTCGTAAAGAGGAACTGTTGGCATGTTTCCGCCCTGCAATGGCTTTGAAAGCTGTCCAAGGTGTACTCTGAGCTTGCCAGTAGTCGGCTGAGATGGACACCTAAATAGGATTGAGTGGTTACAGAAAATGAATGAATGAATGAATTTGGCCCTAAAATTAAGTCGACACCCCCTGCCTGGAAAGAAGCTGTTATACTGCTCAAACCTGAAGAGGGAGCGTGGAGGTTGAATCTGAGTCATATAGGCCAATTTCAGTCCTTAATATGGATTATTGTGTATATATATATATATATATATATATATATATATATATATATATATATATATATATATACATCTATAAAAGGATGGAAAAATACTCTCTAATTCATAATGATCAAACTGGATTTATACACCAAGATCAAAAATATATAAAATAATGTCAGATGCAATTTGCATATTATGGATCATATACAACAAAACAAAGAAAAGGCAACAGTAATAAGTCTAGACGCTGGAAAAGCATTCAATTCAGTTAACTGTAAATATCTTTATAAAGTTCTAAATAAATATTGCTTTAATAATTAGTAATAAATAGTATAAAAACCAATAATGACCACCTATCAGCAAGAATTAAAATGAATGGTTCCCTAACCAGACCTCTATCTTTAGAAGCAGGGCTGAGACAGGTCCCTTCTTCTTTATTCACTATCTCTGGTACAACTTGCACAGCATAATAGAAAATAATGAAACAATTATAAGCTTTGAAATTCATGGTGTAGAACACAAGATCACATGCCATACAGATCAAATACTATTATACCTAAAACACACCCTGAGGTATTGCTATCAAAGGTGATGAGTTGCTTTAAATATATCACCCCCGTACAGTACTGGGATACAAATGAAACTTGCATAAAACTGAAACTCTTACCTACAACCTTCACCCCCCTGAGAAGCTCAGACATGCCTATCCACTGCAATGGAAGACAGAAATCCTTAAATATTCAAGTGTAACATCTTACCACGATTCCTTTACCTCTTCCAAACTGTCCCAATTACACTCATCCAAAACTATTTAATGGAATTGGACACAATATCAATTCATGTGGCGGGTAAAAGATCCTGAACACAATCTAAAAACATTACAGAAGCCTAAATAAAAAGGAGGATGGGGTGTATTATCCTTAAAAAATATTACAGTATCTCTCAGCACAAGTCAGAGCACTGCTCTGCTGATATATTCCATCCTATGGCAGGGCCTGCAGAGTGATTTGAAAAGTGTGTGTGTGTGTGTGTGGGGGGGGGGGGGTTGCATTATTTGGGTTTGGAAAACGAGGTGTGTTCAATGTTCTGATCTTAGCCTTTCATACTTGTATACGCACCCAAGGACCAAGGCCCGACACGGACCGCGGCTCATATTGTTGTGTTGATGTTTGGAATCCATATTTCGGTAAATTCCCTAGAAGGCAGCCATTATATTACTAAATGTTTGGTGTACAGAAGCATTTACGGTACACAATCTACAGGTAGGCTATACTAGGCTTGTACTAACTACACATTTTAAACATTTTTGAGATGTCAGTAGACATACTTAAAACATTTCTTTGGGTTGAGAAAAAATGCCCATGGCCCTTTGTATGAGGCACTAGGGAAAGAAATTGGATGCAAAATGATTCCAAATATCCATATGTAGGTGATATTATCTGAAATAAACTTGCAGAGCTGTAGAGACAAAATAGAAAATTTGTGGATAAAATCAGTTCTGAAGGTCTGGAGGGTGGTAGTGAAAGAACATAAGTGGGAGGAAGATGTTAAAATCGTAGGTCAGTGTGCATATGATGCGGACTTTACACCAAATAAATTAGACCCTACATTTAAATTGTTAATTTAAAAAGATGTAACATCTTTAAGTGATATTATACAGGAAAAAGAAATGATGAGCTTTGAAATCTTGAAAGAAATTTTTCATTAATGAGAGAGGTTTGTTAAGAGATAGCTCCAGGTAATGAACTACTACAACCAAAACATCAAGAACAATATTAAAGAATCCAGTACATGTCTTATCCAACTTTTTTATAAATGCATGCAAATCCAATATTAAAAGAGGACTCATCTTACAACTATATAAGAGCCTCCATAACGCCAGAGTTTACTCAACAAAATATATACCGTAAAGGAAAGATGGGAGAAATGGTGGTACTATAAAGGGCTCACTGCATAATTTCAAAAACGGAAGAACAGAAGAGACGAAATGTCTTTGCCGACAACCAGGTAAGCTAATAATTTCAAGAACACCGAGTTGGTGATCAGCCTAAGGCGGCGTCAAGCTGGACAATGTGAAATATATATGTAGAGGAACGCAGAATTAGATTTCCTCAAATGGGAGCACTGATGTCCATTATATTCAAAAGTGCTTCTTTTTTGAGGTGGCCTCATTTGTGTATGAGACTTCACTGTCGTCTGTGTCTCTTGCTATATGGCTGTGAACGTTACCATAGTTACACCATATTTGATAAGTTGTTTTCCTTTGCATTCCCTGTGTCTTAACTGAAAACCTTGTTCCAGGAGCATATTCCCAGGAAAGGCAGTCTCCAAAGATGGGTGTTGAACAACACTGAGCTTTTATTGGAAATTAAAGCTGCTGAGTTAGAATGATCCTGCAGTCCAAATTTGTCACACTTGATACCCTGACAATGGCTCTGACTTGTCTGTATCAGTTGGTAAGTGTTATCTGTTTGAGTACTTTTGGGGTGACTTAAGCACCAGCCTGAAGATATTTAAGTCCAACACCAAAGCACGACGTGATTACTTCAAGGAGAAGCGCTGATTTAATTTTCTTCAACGAGTGACCTTCTTTGTGTCAGTCTCATCTGTCCACGTGGTATTTAGTAGTACTGCAGTTTATCTCTGAATGTTAGACTAATTTTAGCACCTTTACTGTAATTTTGCTGTAATGGGGCAGTGGTGGTCTGGTGGTAAAAGGTGCTGGATCAGTGATCCTAAGGTTGGGGGTTCGAGTCCAACTCTCCACAAGGTTGTGACTGTCCCCCCAGTGCAGCTAACTGGGTCATCAAAGGCCGGACATGTCTGTCACTGTCTATGGTGAGAGGTTGATGTAAAAGAACCATTGCTGACTTTCGTGAAGACGAGCTGCAAAGCCGTCAGCGTGTTTCTGTCCCCTTGCTAAAGGGTTGTGTCAGGACAGGCATCCGACTTAAAAACCTATGAACCAAATCGAACATGTAGTTTCCTTTTGGCTTTTTCCCTTCTCATCTGATTCGCATATTTGATTTGGCATATAGGTTTTTACGTCGGATGCCCTTCTTGATACAACCCTTAAGCGAGGGACAGAAACACGCTGACGGCTTTGCAGCTCCTCTTTACGAAAGTCAGCAATGGTTCTTTTACATCAACCTCTCACCATAGACTATATGGCCAGCCTTTGATAACCCGGTTAGCTGCACTGGGGGGGACAGTGACAACCTTGTGGAGAGTGGGACTCAAACCCCCAACCCTAGGATCAGCGATCCAGCGCCCTATACCACCAGGCCACCACTGCCCTATGCCAAGTCAAATATGCGATTCATTAATATGACTTCCACGAGGAAGCAGGCAGCTGATTCGCTGTGGCAACCCCTGAAAGGGAACACCCGAAAGGAACAGAAGAAGAAGAAAGGAAAGATGGGAGAAAGAGGGTTGAATAACATAATGAACAGCAGCAACGTATCTGTGTTTTTAGTGGAAGAAAATAAAGTCTCATGTGTGGAAAGAATTTTTCTAGAATGTAACTCGTTTATTTCCAATTCTAAAGGCACATTATGAGAACAGAAATTCACAGTGTTAGAGGAATTGTGGCTTCCAGACTGTGCACCATTACTTTATATTTTGGGAATGTCAAAAACAAAGAATTAATTGGAAAAGTAAGTCATATAACAACACTAACTGACCTTAACACATACCATTAGATTTAAAAACAATGGTGTGAGAATACATGTTCTCAGAAGTGAAAGGCAGAGACAGGTACTTATTGAGAGTACTCCTGGGTGCAGGGAAGAAAGCTCTGACCAAAAGATGGATGATACAGGATGGACCAACCATAAATGGATAGATGCAGCAATGGTCATTTATCAGATGGAAAGTGTTACTTTCTCTGGGAACATGACGATGGGTTTACTTACATGAACCTTGAAAAATGGACGAGTTACATAAAACCTAACTTTAAAAAAATAAATAAATAAACTAACTGAAAGGAGATTTAAAAAAAAAAAAAACCTTGAATTTTCCCCTTTTTCTGTTTCACGCAACAGTTTCAACCAATTTTTCAGGCCATAAAATTCAGAACATCCTGGAAATTGAAGTTTTAGATTCTCACTTTATGCCCCTTCTAATTCAACCCCTTTTATAGCCTGTCCTGTTGGGATTTTGAACCTGAGATTAAATGGAGTCAGTGCCGGTCTCATGTAGATGTGGAGGCACTCAGTGTTGAGCCTGGAATGATATTTATTGATGATGTTCATTGTGGAGAAAGACGCTGCACACCTATCTGTGGAGCCAAAACATTGGTGAAGATGTATAGACTTTTAATGAGCCTTTCTCCATCTCACCAGTAATTTTCTCCTCCTTTCTCCACCTTGCCAGTCTTTTCCACCATCTTTCTACGTCTATTCTCTCCTTTCTCCATCTCGCCAGTCTTTTTCTCCATTTCTCCATCTTTTTCTCCATGTCGCCAGCAATTTTCTCTCCCCTTCTCCATTTATTCTTTACTTTATCCATTTCATCCTTCCTTTTCTCTATCTTTCCTCCATCTCACTCATCTGTTTCTCTCATTTTCTCTTTTTCTCAACTTTGTCCAGGTTACCCGTGCTTTTCTCTCCCTTTCAGACCCACTTGTATTTTTCCTCAACTTTCTCCTCTCAATCGCCTGGAATCTGCCTGGAATCGGCTGAGTGTGTGTCAAGTGGGGTGGCTTAATTCACATGCGATTGATCTGTTTTCCCAACCACAAACCACCAAAGTTTCCCTAAAGACTACAAAATCGACAACAGCTAAAACAGAAGCGCCTCATCTGGCTTTAAATCATAACCTTCTGCTTTGGTTGCAGGTCGAGATCTATATGAGACGGTGTTCTGCTTCGGACCCGGACCGTGCTCTGCCTGTTAATGGCCTCTGATGTAGCAGAAACTTTATTATAATTTAATCTGAAGTTAAGATGGTTATCTTATAACTGTAATGGGAATTGTAGTCCTAAATTATTTCAGTAAAAGAGTTTATATCAGTGGCAGTGAACAGTCATCTCTTCTGTTTTCGAGTGTACAGCAGTTGTTTGGGTAATTTTGTTTATAATTTCTAATAAGAGAAAGTAAACTGATTTAAGAAGCACACACAGGAAGTGATGTCACAAGCAGCCATGTAAGGTCAGAGAAAGGCAAAACTGAGAAAAGATGTGAAATTTTCTCATGCAACACAAAGTTTGGTGGCATGGTGGGAGTTCTGCTCAACTGAACTTTCAGAGGGAGAAAAGAGTGAATGACACCATTGATTGACAGATATCACCAAAGAGTTGCCAGAAATTTTTCTGTATAGAAACAATAAACATGAATTTAAAGCTCATTGTTGCTGTTTACCGCATACACCTTTTATGAATAATAACCGGAAATGTACCATATAGTTAACATGAGCATATTGCTAATGTCTTTTCCTATTGACTCTCCATTCTATCCTTGCTGAGACACAAAATTTTTGACAATAAAGTGCTGTTTGTTAGTTTATAGTTTTTATTTTATTGTTAGGGTTGAGCAGAGTGATGAAACATGCAAGGCAGTTGGTTATCTTGGCAACCACAGTTAACCTGTGGCTTTCTGTGTGCACACCCCTTTATGACAGACAGTGTTATTAGCTCAGATGATTTGTGACACAATCTTCTTGCCATGATATTCCAGGGTCCTGATGCACATGCACACATCTGATCACTTTGATGGAGGACGAAGCTGAGGAATTTTTGAATTCCAAGCCTGCTTGCTTCATTATCCTGGGAAAACCAGTGAGCTTCTACATTCTCAACATTTTACGAATTATACAGATCAAATCATTCAGATATTTATTTATTCATTTATTTTCTGAACTGTTTAATCCTAATTAGGGTCCCAGGGAGGCTGGTGCCCATCTCAGCTGACTCTGGGTGAGGGTAGAGTACACCCGAGACTTGCTAGGCCATTGCAGGGCATCATTCAGATATTAATAACAATTTTACAGTAAATTTCATTTCCGTAAACAATGGGAGTTTAAAAATGAAAAAAAAAAAAAAAAAAAAAAAAACATCATGTGTGATTTAATAATTCACATTAACTTTTATTTAAACTTACAGTAATACAAAAAAAGAGATATTGATTACTTTTTCTTACCAACTTCTTCTTTTCCTTTCGGCTTTTCCCTTCAGGGGTCGCCACAGCGAATCATCTGCCTCCATCTCACCCTATCCTTTGCATCTTCTTCTCTTACACCAACGACCTTCATGTTCTCCTTCACCACATCCATGAACTTTTTCTTACCAACTGAATTCTGTAAATATAAACAAGGTTAGAATTTGATGCATCATAGTTGGGAAAGAGGCAAGCATTTCTAGACATGTGGCTTGGATTATAACTGCAGTTGTACAGTACAGTGGTACCTTGAGTTACGAGTGTCTTTTATAACGAATTTGCCATGATATGAGCTTCGATCCCACCAAAAATCTGCCCCATCCAACAAGCAAAATTTTGATTTACGAGCTCGACTGGGGAAATGGATTTTCCAGGCTGATTAGCCTCGTATTCTTCCTTGTGTATTCCTCCAAACTTCAATAACCCCTTGTGACAGTGCTTCTCTAAATTATTTTCTGTGATGCTCCCTATAGAAAGAAAAAAAAACATTTACCTATACCCCCCCACACAGTGCCCTGCGCACAATTATAAATTGTGCTTACTGCACAATGCACAATTACACTTAATTCTAGTACAGTATGGCAGGCAAGAAAGCATGTTCCCCAGGGTCATGCCCCCCCCCAGCCTCACACTGCCCCTCCCAAGGGGGGCATGCCTCACTATTTGAGAATTACTAGCCTTGTGGGAGCTCACCATGAGCCTTTCCTCGCTGGCATTCGTAGCGGGCACCTGCACAAAATTCTCTTCCTGCTCCTCCTCCTCCTCCTCCTGCTCCTCCACTGTTATGCACCACCTCATCCTGAAAGTTTGTTAAAAATGCAGCATCATACATTGAAACAGGTGGAAGGTGTGGCTCCTACCTGGATTAAGCAATTTGGCAAATGACTGACTGACACACTGTAAAATAAAACTTTCACATTAAATCATTTTGAATTGTGTATTTTAACCCCAGAATTGATTTCTCCAACATTTCGGCAATGAAAGTAAAACATATACCAATCAGAGCATTGCTTTGTTAAACTTCTCACTTAAATTTGAGCGTGAACAGGTGAGATGGAACGTGAAACAGGTCGAAACGCAGCCATGAGAGTTTCAATGCCTGAACCAAACAGTGAAATCAAACAAGCACCAGCTCATGATCATAATCTCTTGGGTAGTGATTGCACTGCTAGCTATTTATTTTAATAATCTTGCACAAAAGTTTCAATATTATTTGTAGACTCCCAAAAACCTTGTTAGAATTTTACAGTAACATTTTCAGTAGGAGTCTCAAAAACAATGATGTTACAGTAATGTTGTGAGGACAGTGTACAACATGTCTGAGGCTGTGGTTTCAGTTTCTGCATAATTAAAGTACAGTACAGTTCTTGTCTCATGCTAGATGGCGCTGTACTGGGGATCCTGGCAACACTTTGGAAATGGTAATGAGTTTCAGACTCAGAAGTTGCACATAAACAGGAAAGATGGCATTTCAGTTCTGTGTGGAAACTGCCCACCACCCCAGCACCAAAATTATCATTTCTATTTGGAAATCCAGACATATACAGGGATCTGAAGCTGGTGTGACCTTCAACAAGCTTCACCAATAGATACATAATTATTGTGGGGTGCCCAATTTAATTGGCATATCAACCAGCAATACACTACTGTGGTCAGACTTTGTGCCCTTTTCTCTGTTCATCTCCATATCTTTGTCTTCATGACATGCATGATATGTCACCAGTGTTTCACATGACATAAACACAAAATGATGTCAGAAAGAGGACCTGTCTCTCTGTGAGCTAACACTTAGTGACTGACCTATACATGCTGTAATCTTGTCACAGAAATGGGTGTCACCATTCTGGGAATGAAAACTCAACAGCTGAGATGGGCAGGTTTCCACATACCTTTGGCAAGTTTGGGTATGTCTGTATGTCTTCTTTTCCTTTCGGCTTTTCCCTTCAGGGGTCGCCACAGTGAATCATCTGCCTCCATCTCACCCTATCCTTTGCATCTTCTCTTACACCATCGACCTTCATGTCCTCCTTCACCACATCCATGAATTGTCTCTTTGGTCTTCCTCTAGGCCTTCTGCCTGGTCGTTCCAGCCTCAGCATCCTATTACCAATATACTCACTATCCCTCCTCTGTACATGTCCAAACCATCTCAATCGAGCCTCTCTGACTTTGTCTCCAAAACGTCTTTCATGTGCTGTCCCTCAGATTTGCTCATTCCTGATCCTATCCATCCTCGTTACTCCCAAAGAGAACCTCAACATTTTCATCTCTGCTACCTCCAGCTCTGCCTCCTGTCTTTTCCCCAGGGCCACTGTTTCTAAACCATACAACATCGTTGGCCTCAACACCGTCTTGTACACCTTTCCTTTCATTCTTGCTGATACCCTCCTATCACACATCACACCGGACACTTTTCTCCAACTATTCCAACCTGCCTGCGCACGCTTCTTCACCTCTTTTCCACACTCTCCATTGCTCTGGATTGTTGAGCCTAAGTACTTAAAATCCTCCACCTTCTTTATCTCTGCCCCCTGTAACCTCACCGTTCCTCTTGGGTCCTTGTCATTCATGCACATGTATTCTGTCTTACTGAGGCTAACCTTCATTCCCCTCCTTTCCAGGGCATACCTCCACCTCTAGATTTTCCTGCACTTGTTCTCTACTCACTACAGATCACGATGTCATCTGCAAACATCATAGTCCATGGGGAATCTTGTCTAACCTCGTCTGTCAGCCTGTCCATCACCATAGCAAACAAGAAGGGACTGAGAGCTGACCCTTGATGCAGTCCCACCTCCACCTTGAACTCTTCTGTCACACCGACAGCACACCTCACCACTGTCTTACATCTCTCTTACATGTCCTGCACCACTCTAACATACTTCTCTGCCACTCCAGACTTCCTCATGCAATACCACAGTTCCTCTCTCAGCACCCTGTCATATGCTTTCTCCAGATCCACAAAGGCACAATGCAGCTCCGTCTGACCTCTGTACTTTTCCATTAACATCCTCAAGGCAAACACTGCATCTGTGGTGCTCTTTCTTGGCATGAAACCAAACTGTTGTTCACAAATGCAGACCTCTGCCCTTAGTCTAGCTTCCACTATTCTTTCCCATAACTTCATCGTATGGCTCATCAACTTTATCCCTCTGTAGTTGCCACAACTGTACATCTCCCTTGTTCTTAAAAATGGGCACCAGCACACTTCTCTTCCATTCTTCTGGCATCTTCTCACTAAGACCTTGTTGAATGTTCTTGTCAGAAAATCTACTGCTACCTCTCCTAGACACTTCCATACCTCCACAGGTATATCATCAGGACCGACTGCCTTTCCATTCTTCATCCTCTTCAATGCCCTCCTCACCTCACCCTTACTAATCTTTGCTACTTCCTGCCCCTCAATGGTCACCTCTTCTACTCTTTTCTCTCTCATTTTCCTCATTCATCAGCTCTTCAAAGTCCTCTTTCCATCTTCTCAGCACACTTCTGTCATCAGTCAATACATTTCCCTCTCTGTCCTTTATCAATCTAACTTGCTGCACGTCCTTCCCGTCTCTATTTTTCTTCTGTGCCAACCAGTATAAATCATTTTCTCCCTCTTTACTTTCCAACCGAGCATACAAGTCATCATACGCGCTCTGTTTGGCCTTTGACACCGCTACCTTCACCTTACACTGTGTCTCCCTGTACTCCTGTTTACTCTCTTCGGTCCTCTCAATGTCCCACTTCTTCTTAGCTAACCTCTTCCTTTGTACACACTCCTGCACTTCCTCATTCCAGCACCAAGTCTCCTTATCTACTTTCCTTCCAGATGACACACCAAGTACTCTCCTACCTGTCTCCCTGATCACATTTGCTGTAGTTGTCCAGTCATCAGGAAGCACTTCCTGACCACCCAAAGCCTGTTTCAACTCCTCCTTGAAGACAACCCGACACTCTTCCTTTTTCAGCTTCCACCACTTTGTCTTCTGCTCTAACTTTGCCTTCTTCACCTTCCTTACCATCAGCATCATCCTGCACACCACCATCCTATGCTGTTTGGCAACACTCTCACCCGCTACTACTTTGCAGTCACTGACTTCCTTCAAATTACATCGCCTGCACAAGATGTAGTCTACCTGTGTGCTCCTGCCTCCACTTTTATAAGTCATCCTATGCTCCTCTCTCTTCTGGAAGAAAGTATTCACCACAGCCATTTCCATCCTTTTAGCGAAATCTACCAACTTCTGTCCTTCTGCATACCTGTCTTGGATACCAAACCTGCCCATCACTTCCTCATCCCCTCTGTTTCCTGCACCATGTCCATTGAAGTCGGCCCCTATGACCACTCTTTCACCTCTGGGGGTACTCTGCATCACTTCATCTAACTCACTCCAGAATCTCTCATTCTCTTCTAGCTCACATCCTGCCTGTGGGGCATAAGCACTAACAACATTGAACATCATGCCTTCAATTAATGACTTGAGACTCATCACTCTGTCTGACACTCTTTTCACTTCTAGAACATTCCTGACAAACTCCTCCTTCAAGATGACTCCGACTCCATTTCTCTTCCCATCCACACCATGAAAAAACAGCTTAAACCCTGCTCCTAAGCTTCTAGCCTTACTACTTTTCCACCTGGTCTCCTGAACACACAGTATGTCCACCTTCCTCCTCTGCATCATGTCAGCCAGCTCTCTACCTTTTCCTGCCATAGTTCCAACATTCAAAGTCCCTACTTTCAGTCCTAAATTCATGCCTATCCTCTTCTCTCTCTGCCGACGGACACGCCTCCCGCCTCTCCTTCATGCGATTTAGCCATCAGTCTGATCCTCCTCTCCAGGACTCCCAAGTAGACTTTCCCTAAACTAAACTCCTGTGCCTGAGATTTTGCATTGGCAATAGCCTGACTGTAGCAAGTTTGGTGTGTCAGTACCTATCCACTGCCTTGGAAGTACCACAGAACAAAAGGAGCCAGTTGGCCTCCTTCTTAAGCTTGATGAGCCCTCTGACCACAGGCAGCAATGACCTGTCCAGAGCTCTCGACTGCAGCCTCAATAATGGAAACACAGAACATGTCCCATTTGGATTCTATGTCCCCAGCGTCATTCAGGATGTGGTAGTTATTCTGTCGGAGATGGCCCTCCAGACATGAGACTCCACCAAACATCCCCAGCTGGCAATAACTGCATGCTTGGGCCTCATGTCTGAAGGATGCCCCCCCAACATTATAGCCAGCTCACCACACGGTCATGATTATTTGACATCAGAGCTTGTCTATTCACCCAAGTTTTCAGAATATGCAGCTGCAAGTCTGATGACACCAAAGTCAATCATCAAACTGATACCTAGGGTGTCGTGGTGCCAATTGCACTTATGGACACTCTTATGATTGATGATGGTGATTGTAATGAACTATGATGAGCACAGAAATCCAACAACAAAACCCCATTTGAGTTCAAATTGGAGAGGCCGTGCATACCATCCACACCCTCCCAGGTTACACTGTCATTGCCTACATAGACATTACAGTCTCCCTGGATGATGAGGGGGTCCCCAGGAAGCGCTCTAGCACAACCCCTAAGGACTCCAAAAGGATGAGTATTCTGAACTGTCATTTGTTGCAAAAGTACCAACAACAGTAAAGACACATCCCACACAAAGATACAGAGGATGGTTGCACTTTTGTCAACCGGAGAGAACTCCAACATGTGGGCATTCAAATGGGTGTTCAGCAAGGATGCCCACACTGACTTAAGAGCAACTCCAGAATAAAGTCCATCCCCCCTCAAGATGGGCGGTTCTAGATCCCAAGCTATGTGTCGAGGTGAGCCTGACTATGTCTATTTGGTATCTCTCAACTTTCTGCACAAGCTCAGATTTCCCCATGAATCAAGTGACATTTCATGACCCAAAAGCCAGAATCAGTACCACACACTGCACCCAACTGTTATAGCTCCTCCCATGGGTTGTGGGTCCATGAGAGGGCAGACTCATGTATCCTGTTCAGGCTCCATTCTGACCGTAAGGTACTTGCCTTCAAACCTTTTCATCAGGACTGGCTCTGGGGGGACCCCAGTAATCTGAGTCTAAGCAAGGAAAACTGAGTCGTTGCACTCATTTTGCTCATAGAGATCTTGTGAACTGCTTGTAGTCTGGACCTTCACCGAGTACCAGTATGCCTTGGGTGAACCCACCAACTGCATAATGCCCAATGGCAACATGGCTCCCAGGATCACGAGGATGTGCAAACATCTATTTCACAATAAGGTGATTCAAGGAAAGGATTATTATTAGCATTATCATTCATTCATTTATCTTCTTAACCGCTTAATCCTAATTAGGATCACAGGGAGGCTGGCTGGTCATCCCTTCCAACTCTGGGCGAGAGCAGAGTACACCCTGGACAGCTTGCCAGGCCATTTCAGGGATGTTATCATTATTAATATTATTTTTATTTTTTCATTCATTTATTCATTCTTTTTTAAGATGCTTTATCCTAATTCAGATTTCTGGAGGTGGGAGTCTATCTCAGGCAGCTCTGGTCTATATTGGGGTACACCCTGAACAATTCGTCAGACCACTGCTGGGCCAACACACAAATACACAACCATCATTGTTGTTATAATTAGTATTTTCATCATTATTGTTGTTATTATTGTTATAAATGTATAAATATATTAAGTACAGTGGTACAGTACCTCAACTTACAAAAATAATCCGTTACAGAGCCTTTTTCTTAAAATGGATTTTTTTGTAAATTGAACCGCAGTTTACATGTAAAATGTGTGATTCGTTCCAAGGCACCCAATACTACCCCCTAAACCCTTTAAAAATTATAAAAGTATACCTTTTAAGACATCCTTCTGCTTCAATATCGTACTGATGATAAACCATATTCCTTTGCGATATCACGTACCCGCATGCCACGAGCCCACTTCTTTTCACTCACACCGGAAATCACACACGCATGTGTGCGCGTGTGTGTGTGTGCGCGCTTGTGTGCGCGCGTGTGTTGACCATGTCTGAACAGAGTTATAATCTTACAAATGTTTATGGAAGGTTAAAAGCCTGAGTCAAAAAATAAAGTTGCAATGACTCTAAAAACTCATGAAACAACAGTAACTCTGTCCTTTACACGAAAAGCTTTATGGGAGATGCAGCTCCATAATAGCCAATGGGAGGGAACTGTGTCATCCCTCCTGGTCAATGGGCGGCCAGCAGGGCGGGATGTTGGGAGATAGCCAATGGGAGGGAGCTGCATCATCCCTCCTAGCCAATGGGAGGCCAGTGGGGCGGGATATTGGGAGATAGCCAGTGGGAGGGAGCTGCGTCATCCCTCCTAGTCAATGGAGAGCAGCTCTTGCATTGTTTGAATGTTTGAAAGGCGCATTTGGTGGGTTTCGTAAGGTGAACTTATTTCGTATACAGTGACAAAAAATTTTGGAGAATGTTTTTCGTAACCTTTTATTTGCTGGGACTATTGTGAGATACCACTATACTTCTTCTTCTTCTTCTTCTTCTTTTCCTTTCGGCTTTTCCCTTCAGGGGTCGCCACAGCGAATCATCTGCCTCCATCTCACCCTATCCTTTGCATCTTCTTCTCTTACACCAACGACCTTCATGTCCTCCTTCACCACATCCATGAATCGTCTCTTTGGACTTCCTCTAGGCCTTTTGCCTGGTAGTTCCAGCCTCAGCATCCTATTACCAATATACTCACTATCCCTCCTCTGTACATGTCCAAACCATCTCAATCTAGCCTCTCTGACTTTGTCTCCAAAACGTCTTACATGTGCTATCCTCTGATGTGCTCACTCCTAATCCTCTCCATCCTTGTTATTCCCAAAGAGAACCTCAACATTTTCATCTCTGCTACCTCCAGCTCTGCCTCCTGTCTTTTCCCCAGGGCCACTGTTTCTAACCCATACAACATCGTTGGCCTCAACACCGTCTTGTACACTTTTCCTTTCATTCTTGCCGATACCCTCCTATCACACATCACACCGGACACTTTTCTCCAACCATTCCAACCTGCCTGCACACGCTTCTTGACCTCTTTTCCACACTCTCCATTGCTCTGGATTGTTGAGCCTAAGTACTTAAAATCCTCCACCTTCCTTATCTCTGCTCCCTGTAATCTCACCGTTCCTCTTTGGTCCTTGTCATTCATGCACATGTATTCTGTCTTACTGAGGCTAATCTTCATTCCCCTCCTTTCCAGGGCATACCTCCACCTCTCTAGATTTTCCTGCACTTGTTCTCTGCTCTCACTACAGATCACAATGTCATCTGCAAACATCATAGTCCATGGGGAATCTTGTCTAACCTCATCTGTCAGCCTGTCCATCACCATAGCAAACAAGAAGGGGCTGAGAGCTGACCCTTGATGCAGTCCCACCTCCACCTTGAACTCTTCTGTCACACCGACAGCACACCTCACCACTGTCTTACATCTCTCATACATGTCCTGCACCACTCTAACATACTTCTCTGCCACTCCAGACTTCCTCATGCAATACCACAGTTCTTCTCTCGGCACCCTGTCATATGCTTTCTCTAGATCCACAAAGGCACAATGCAGCTCCCTCTGACCTTCTCTGTACTTCTCCATTAACATCCTCAAGGCAAACACTGCATCTGTGGTGCTCTTTCTTGGCATGAAACCAAACTGTTGTTCACAAATGCTGACTTCTGCCCTTAGTCTAGCTTCCACTATTCTTTCCCATAACTTCATCGTATGGCTCATCAACTTTATCCCTCTGTAGTTGCCACAACTCTGCACGTCTCCCTTGTTCTTAAAAATGGGCACCAGCACACTTCTCCTCCATTCCTCTGGCATCCTCTCACTCTCTAAGACCTTGTTAAATGTTCTTGTCAGAAAATCTACTGCTACCTCTCCTAGACACTTCCATACCTCCACCGGTATGTCATCAGGACCAACTACCTTTCCATTCTTCATCCTCTTTAATGCCCTCCTCACTTCACCCTTACTAATCTTTGCTACTTCCTGGTCCTCAACAGTCACCTCTTCTACTCTTTTTTCTCTCATTTTCCTCATTCATCAGCTCTTCAAAGTACTCTTTCCATCTTCCCAGCACACTTCTGTCATCAGTCAATACATTTCCCTCTCTGTCCTTTATCAATCTAACTTGCTGCACGTCCTTCCCATCTCTATTTCTCTGCTGTGCCAACCTATATAAATCATTTTCTCCCTCCTTACTTTCCAACCGAGCATACAAGTCATCAAGTGCGCTCTGTTTGGCCTTTGACACTGCTACCTTTGCCTTACGCTGTGTCTCCCTGTACTCCTGTTTACTCTCTTCGGTTTTCTCAATGTCCCACTTCTTCTTAGCTAATCTCTTCCTTTGTACACACTCCTGCACTTCCTCATTCCACCACCAAGTCTCCTTATCTACTTTCCTTCCAGATGACACACCAAGTATTCTCCTACCTGTCTCCCTGATCACATTAGCTGTAGTTGTCCAGTCATCTGGAAGCACTTCCTGACCACCCAAAGCCTGTTTCAACTCCTCCTTGAAGACAACCTGACACGCTTCCTTTTTCAACTTCCACCACTTTGTCTTCTGCTCTGCCTTTGCCTTCTTCACCTTCCTCACCATCAGCATCATCCTGCACACCACCATCCTATGCTGTTTGGCAACACTCTCACCCACTATGACTTTGCAGTCACTGACTTCCTTTAAATTACATCGCCTGCACAAGATGTAGTCTACCTGTGTGCTCCTACCTCCACTTTTATAAGTCACCCTATGCTCCTCTCTCTTCTGGAAGAAAGTATTCACCACAGCCATTTCCATCATTTTTGCAAAATCTACCAACATCTGTCCTTCTGCATTCCTGTCCTGGATACCAAACCTACCCATCACTTCCTCGTCCCCTCTGTTTCCTGCACCAACATGTCCATTGAAGTCTGCCCCAATGACTACTCTTTCACCTCTGGGGGTACTCTGCATCACTTCATCTAACTCCCTCCAGAATCTCTCCTCTTCTCGCTCACATCCTGTCTGTGGGGCATAAGCACTAACAACATTGACCATCACACCTTTAATTTCTAACTTGAGACTCATCACTCTGTCTGACACTCTTTTCACTTCTAGAACATTCCTGGCAAACTCCTCCTTCAAGATGACTCCGACTCCATTTCTCTTCCCATCCACACCGTGATAAAACAGCTTAAACCCTGCTCCTATGCTTCTAGCCTTGCGACCTTTCCACCTGGTCTCCTGAACACACAGTATGTCCACCTTCCTCCTCTGCATCATGTCAGCCAGCTCTCTACCTTTTCCTGTCATAGTTCCAACATTCAAAGTCCCTACTTTCAGTCCTAGACTCATGCCTTTCCTCTTCTCTCTCTGGCAACGGACACGCCTCCTGCCTCTCCTTCTTCGACGTCTTCGACCAACAGTAGTCCAATTTCCATCAGCACCCTGTTGGTTGACGGCACTGATGGCGGTCGTTGTTAACCCGGGCCTCGACCGATCCGGTATGTGGTTCTTTCTTGTGATTCGCATAGCTTATTTGGCATTTGTTTTACGCCGGATGCCCTTCCTGACGCAACCCTCTGCATTTATCCGGGCTTGGGACCGGCGTGAGGGAGAGACACTGGTTTGTGCCCCCCCCCTCGTATAATTGACAATTTCTTATAAATCTCGGCATGTGAAGAACATTGATTTAACCCACAATAAAACCTGAAGCATGAGAAAATATGATGTGATATACATTAACAGATGTGAATGAGGTCTACTAGTGCCAGAATACACCTTTCATCTTCCGTATAATCTTAAAATCATATCATGAACAGTATCCTTGATTTTATATACAGTATTGCAAAAAATTTTATCGATTTTTTGTGAAAACAGCTTTATGTTGGTTAAAACTCTCTGGTTCTTAGTCCTTCATTAATTTTTTTTTAAACCAGCCAACACTGGGCGAAGGCAGGATACACCCAAAACAGCTCCATTGCAGGAATAACACACACACACATTCTCACTCATACTCATCTAGGTGCAATCTATAAAAGACAATTCACCTTATATTCACGTCTTTGACGATTGGCAGAAACCAGTGTACCCGGAGAAATCCCACTTAAACTCAAGGACCACCTTTCTATGAGACACATGAAATCACTACTACACCACTATGCTAGCCTGCTGAACATAGATGTTCAGGTGTACCCTTCCTTTTCCCAGAGTCGACTGAGAGGCGGCCCTCGTAGACAGATGCTTTACTGTGTATTGTTTTCATTTATAAAAGTTGGTTTAATAAATAAGACCTGAATATAATGTTATGTGTTTGTTGCAGGGTGTTGGAAAATCGACTCTAGCCAGAAAATTTGCTCAAACATGGGGATGTGTCCATATAGATGGTACTGCATACATCATTAAATTTAAACCAGTCACCTTCCGCTATGTATTGTGTACTATTCTGCATTGTTGTGTTTTGTGGACGACTGTAATGATCTATGAGTTTGTGTCGTGTGTGGTTGTGTACTGCTGTTTAATGTTATTTGTTGAGTACTGTGGTGTATTGTGTGTTATTGCATGTTGTGTATTGTTCTGTAATGATGTGTAGTGTTGTTGTTGTGTATTGTTGTGTACTATTGTGTTTTACTGTTGAGTACTGGCTCCACAAAGACTTTACAGTAGAAGTGTGGAGCTGCCCACCTCGACTAGGTATGCTCTCCAGAGGTGGAAGGAATACTTAGAGGACTTCCTCAATCCCACCAACACACCCTCCATGGAGGAGGAAGATGCTGGGAGTTTGGGTGGTGTCTACCCATCACTGGAGCTGAGCTCCCCAAGGTAGTTAAAAAGCTTCTTGGTGGTCAGGCTCCGGGAATGGACGAGATCTGCTCTGAAATTTTAAATTTGAAAATTTATGCAGGGGTACTGGAAGGGAGGATCCAATAGACGGTTGAACCTCAAATTCAAGAGGAAGAATGTGGTTTTTGTCCTGGCCGCAGCACTCTCAACCAGTTCTATACACTCTACAGGATTTCTGGAGAGGGTGTAGGAGTTTGCCCAATCTGTCCACATGTGTTTTGTGGCTTTAGAGAAGGCTTTCGACCATATCCCTTCGGTTATATTATAGGGTGTGGTCTGGGAGTATGGTGTACCAGACCTGTTGCTACAGGCCATTTGGTCTGTCTATCACCGGAGTCTGAGCCTGATCCACATTGGTAACAACAGGTTGAATTTGTTTCCGGTTAGGGTTGGCATCCGTCAAGCATGTCCATTGTCACCAATTCTATTCATAAATTTTATGGACAGAATTTCTATTAAAAAACACATCATTGAGGGTTTCTGGTCCGGTAGCCTTTGGATCTTGCCTCTGCTCTTTGTAGATAATGTCCTTTTGGCTTCATCAATTCAGGATCTCCAGCTCTCTTGTATTCAAGTTTTCACAGCTTTAACGTGTGAAAGTCCCACCCGTAGGGGCAGTGGTGGTCTAGTGGTATAGGGCGCTGGATCGCTGATCCAAAGGTTGGGGGTTCGAGTCCCACTCTCCATAATGTTGTCACTGTCCCCCCCCAGTGTGGCTAACTGGGTTATCAAAGGCGGGCCATGTCTCTCACTCTATGGTGAGAGGCATGTAAAAGAAACATTGCTGACTTTCGTAAAGAGTAGGCTGCAAAGCCGTCAGCGTGTTTCTGTCCCTTGCTAAAAGGGTTGTGACAGGAAGGGCATCCGACGTAAAAAAACCTCTTCCAAATAAAAAAAAAACATGCAAATCAGATGATTCGCTGTGGCGACTCCCGAGTAAAAGGGAAAAAGCCGAAAGGAAGACAACTCCCACCCGTAGTGTTTAATATTGTTTTGTGGTATAGTGTGTTATGTACTGTTGTGGTGGATTTAGTGTAGAAGGACATGAAGGTAGTTGGAGTAAGAGTAGAAGATACAGAGGATAGGGTGAGATGAAGGCGGATGGTTTGCTGTGGCGACCCCTGAAGGGAAAAGCCGAAAGGAAAAGAAGTGTGTTGTGTACTGTTGAGTGTTTTTAATTACTGTTGTGTTTTGCTATTTGTTAGTAGTGGAGCCGGTGGTGTAATGGTGAGAGTGTTGGGCTCATGATCGGGAGGTTGTGAGTTCAAATCCCACTGAGACCCTCATTGTGCTAAGACCCCTGGGCAAGGTCTCAACCTCTGTTCACCCAGCAGTATAAATGGGTACCAGTAAAAATATACTGGGAAGGTAACCCACGATGGAGTAGCGTCCCATCCAGGAGGAGTTCAACTCCTGATTGCTTCACGCTACGGAAACCGGGGATAAGCACCGGCTTGATGAGCCGCTAGGCTCGGATATAAAAAAACCCAAACAGTTAATCAATCAAATCAAATGTGTTAGTACTGTTGTGTATTGTGTATAATTGTTGTTGTGTATTGTGTGTTCTTGCATTGCACTGTGTATGGTATGATGATGTGTGCTATCGTGTATTGTTGTGTACTGATGTTTGTGTGAGTTGTTGTGAATTGTTATGTAATTGCTGATGTTTGTTGTGAGTTGTTGTGAATTGTTATGTAATTGGTAACTATATATTGTTGTGTGCTGTTGTGTATTGTGGTATGCTCTTGTGTGTTATCTGTTGATGTGGACTGAGGTAGTGTGTACTGTTGTGTACTAGTGTATTTTGTTGTGTGATCTTATGTTCCGTTGTGTACCATTGTGTGCTTATGTGTACTCTTGTGTAATTTTGTGAATTTCTCTGTGTTTTGTATTGTGTGTATTGAGGGCAGTGATGGCCTGGTGGTAAAAGGTGTTGGATTGCTGATTCTAAGGTTGGGGGTTCGAGTCCCACTCTCCACAAGGTTGTCTCTGTCCCTCCAGTGCAGCTAACTGGGTTATCAAAGGCCAGACATGTCTCACTGTCTATGCTGAGAGGTTCATTTAAAAGAACCATTGCTGACTTTCGTAAAGACGAGCTGCAAAGCTGTCAGTGTGTTTCTGCCTCTTGCTGAAGAGTTGTGTCAGGAAGGGCATCCGACGTAAAAACCGATGCCAAATCAAACGTGCGATGATTCACTGTGGCAACCCATGAAAAAAGGGAACAGCCAAAAGGAGGATTGTTGTGTACTGCAGTGTACTGTTGTACATTATGTATTGTATAGTACTGTTATGTGTTCTTGTGTATTTGCTACTCTTGTGTGTTGTATACTGTACGTGTTTTGTGTAGTTTTGTACTGATGTATGTTTGTACTTTTGTGCTGTTGTGTAGTATTGTGTTGTACACTGTTGTGTGTTGTGTTGTCATGTGACATTGTGTACTGTTGTGTATTGTACATTGTTTTGTGTTGTTGATTTGCTTTCTTTCTTCAGACACAGAGCTGCTGAATGCTGATGGACATGCTGGTTCAGTAGAAGGTAACGTTCTTGTAGAACAAGAGTATTTAACTAAAGTTTAAAGGGGTCCAGTTAGAGAAAATTTCTTCAAGCAAAACACCGGAAGATTATAATTTTGATCTATTTAGTGTGATATATATACAGTATAGTGGGGCCGGTAGCATAGTGGTTAGGGTGCTGCGCTCATGATCGGGATGTTGTGAGTTCGAATCCCACTGAGACCCTCACTGTGCTAAGACCCCTGGGCAAGGTCTCAACCACAAGTGTGCCTCTGTTCACCCAGCAGTATAAATGGGTACCAGTAAAATATACTGGGAAGGTAACCTGCGATGGACTAGCATCCCATCCAGGAGGAGTTGGACTCCTGGTCGCTTCACACTATGGAAACCGGGGATAAGCACCGGCCTGATGAGCCACGAGGCTCGGGTGTAAAACCCCAACAGACTTTACCTTATATACAGTATAGCCACGAGGGGGGTGGGGGGGCAAGCCATTGTTTTTTCTCACGCCGGTCCCGAGCTCGGATAAATGCAGAGGGTTGTGTCAGGAAGGGCATCCGACGTAAAACCAATGCCAAATTTATTATGCAAGTCACAAAGTAGTTGTATCAACAATGAATTTAAAATAAATAAAATTAATTTAGTTCAATGGACAGTGGTGGCTCAGTGGTAAGATGCTGGATTGTCGATTCTAAGGTTGACGGTTCAAGCCCCACTGACAAAGGTCAAACTGCTGTCCCTCTGGTGCTGATAACTGAGTTATCAAAGGCTAGTCATGTCTCCCACTGTTTCAGATTTGAGGTTCATGTAAAAGAACCATTGCTGACTTTTGACAAGAGTAGCTAGCTGCATTGCCTTCAGCGTGTTTCTGACCTGCGATGGCCTGGTGAGCTGTCCAGGGAGTACTCTGCACTTGCCCAGAGTCAGTTGAGAGAGGCATTTCAAATTAAGAGCAAATAAATAAAATGTGAAAATTGCATATGCACAAATGAAGTCCTTAACATCAAAAAAGTAAAACAGGAAAAGCTTGAATTTCCCCCGTTTCTGTTTCAAATAATCACGCAACAGTTTCAACCAATTTTTCAGGTAATAAAATTCCACACATCTTAGAAATTGATAAGTTTTAGATTCTCACTTTCTGCCCCTTATAATTCAACCCCTTATAGCTTGTCCTGTTGGGATTTTAAACCAGAGATTAAATGGAGTCGGTGCCGGTCTCATATAGATGTGGAGGCACTCAGTGTTGAGCCCGGAATGATATTTATTGTTGATGATGTTCATTGTGGAGAAAGACACCGCACACCAGTCTGTGGAGCCAAACATTGGTGAGATGTATAGACTTTTGTGAGGCGCTCCACCAAATGTAGGCGTTGTCACAAGTGACGTATGGTGCTTGTGAGACAAAGCGCGGCTTATCCGGACTTCTGGTCTTCCAAGTGAGCAAGTGAAGGTTGAGTACTAAACAAGTATTCAACGCACACTTGCTCACTTGAAAGATCAGCAGTCCGGATAAGCCGTGCTTTGTCTCACCAGCACCATATGTCACTTGTGACAAGAGCCTACAGTCGGTGGAGCACGTCACTTTTAATGAGCCTTTCTCCATCTCACCAGTAATTTTCTCCCCTTTCTCCTTTTATTCTCTACTTTCTCCATCTCAGCAGTAAGTTTCTCTCCCCTTTTCTGTATTTTTCTCAACATCCTTTTCTCTCTTTTTCTTCATCTAACTCATCTTTTTCTCAACTTTCTCTGTATTACTCCTCCTTTTCTCTCCCCTTCTCCGTCTAACTTGTATTTTTCTCAACTTTTTCCACTCAATCGCCAGTGTCTCTCCATTAGTTTTCTCTATATGCTTTGATATCTTTCTTTTTCTTTTCATGTTTGACTCATCTCAAACTCTCATCCATCTGCACTGTAAAGCTGCGGTGATTAACGCCTGAAATGCACAGACTATATTGGTTTGTGCATTTCCTCAAAAAAAAAAAAAAAAAAAAAAAAAAAAACTACCGTAAAGACTACAAAAGCTGTGAGGGTAAAATAGATGCTCCCCATCTGGCTTTAAATCATAACCAGTTTTGGCAGTAGGTCCGGGTTCGTATGAAACAGCTTGCTGCTCCGGACCCAGAATGCAGTCTGTCTGTTATTGACTTCTGTTATATATGGTACTGTTTACATCAGGAGATTTAAAATCAGTCACTTCCTGTTGTTCTATTGTGTGTTGCTTAATGTGTTTTCTTTCTTTAGGCCCAGAGTTGCCGAGTGCTGACGAGCCTGATGGTTCAGTGGAAGATGATGTTCCTAAAGATGGTACTTTACATCAGGAAAATTGAATCAGTCACTTCCTGTTGTTCTATTGTGTGTTGCTTACTATGCTTTCTTTCTTTAGGCCCAGAGTTGCTGAGTGCTGACGAGCCTGATGGTTCAGTGGAAGATGACGTTCCTAGAGATGGTACTTTTCATCAGAAAATTTGAATCAGTCATTTCCTGCTGTGTAGTGTGTGTGGCTTACTATGTTTTTTCTTTAGGCCCAAAGTTGCTGAGTGCTGATGAACATGATGGTTCAGTGGAAGATGATGGTCCAAGAGATGGTACTTCACATCAGGAAATTTGAATCAGTCACTTCCTGTTGTCTATTGTTGTTCTGTTGTGTGTTGATGCGTACTGTTGTGTACTACGGTGAGATGAATTGTTGTGTATTGTCTGCTGTTGTATGTTGTCTGCTGTTGTGTGTTGCTCTGTGTTGTGTATTGTTGTCCATTGTGAATTCTTTTGTTGTGTATTGTTGTGTGTTGTAGGTTGTGTATTCCTGTGTGTTACATTTACAATATTTGGCAGATGCCCTTAGGCAGAAGGAATTAGATTTATCACTTTTATACAACTGAGCAATTGAGAGTTAAGGGCTGTGCTCAAGAGCCTAACAATGGCAGCTTGGTGGTACTGGAGTTTGAGCCCCAACTTTTGGATCAGTAACCCAGAACCTTAACCCGCTGAGTCACCATTGCCCCATGTGTTCTGTTGTGTATTGTTGTAATGTTCAAGACCTGCACTAAACATGAGTATTGCACTAAACACTTAAATCCGGGTATTGCACTGTGCAAGAAGTTTATCAGCTTTATGGTCATTCAATCAAGCTATCTGTCAGTGGTGGTGGTGGTAGGGGTTAAACATTTAACAGCTTATGAGTTAAAACTATTTTTGAATCTGTTAGCATTGGTTTTTAGTATCCTGTACCTTTTTCTGGAGGGTAAAGGAGAGAAAATGGCATGTCTCGGGTGTGGGATCCGAGATAATTCCACTTGCTCTCCTCTGATGTCTGTCAGTGTAAATATCACTGGGGGTGGGGGGGGCTAGTTTAGTTCCAATTACCTGCTCTGCCATCCTCACAACCTGCTGCAAGGCCTTCCTGTCTTCTGCAGAACAAGTGTTCAGCATGTGTACAGCACTTGTGTTTTGTTTTACATTGTCTGTTTTTATGTACTGTTGTGTTGGGCTGTATGAGATGTTCAGGGAGGGGTAGTTTCTCCAGTTGAGGGGATATGTTATGTTGTGTTCTTTAAGGTCAACCTGCACACCTCTGATCCCCACCTTTCACTCAGGTCTCACCTGTGGTTCCCAGTAGCTGTAGTATATGCACTGGCCACAACCAAAAAATGGCTTCAACATGACCGGCCAAACCAGATTGATGGTAGCTGTCAGGTCCTAGAACCTCTGTGAAATTGTCTTTGCTCACCTAGCATGTGAAGACTGCTTTTAATAGACCCCCCCACGGCTGCATTGAGCAAATGAAACCTACAGGGAGGTTAAATAGCACAAGAGGTATGGCCATCCAATGCAGCTGAGGAAGTCTCCAAGCGTAACAACTCATCTTGACACTGGACCCAGGCTTCTGATTACGAGAGAGTGGGACTGTCACTGTGCAGAGGCTTTTCCACTATAGTCCCCTTAACACAGAGATTTCTTTGTGCACAATCATCTCTTTTCTTTCCTCAAGTCCTGTGGTGATGAGGAAGTAGAAATGCAAAAGTTGGAGATGACCCCCATAAATTGTACTCACGAACCTGAACATAGACAGTCCCTGGACAAGTGGTCATTCGTTTCACATTATTGGGGCTGTGGAGAAGTCCGGCAACATCCTGGGTGACTGAGTAGTCCTCTTCGGGATGGCATAGCTCACCCTAGCAAGGGAGGGGCTGAGAAAAGGTGGCCCAAATATTGCCTGCCCTTCAGTACCTGGTCAGCACACAGCAGTTGGCAAGTCACCCATCATAGCAGTTGAAACCAAATCGAGATTCAGAAAAGGAAATTCCTATTAGGAGCATGGAATGCCAGAATACTTTTCGATGGAGACAACACTCAAAGACCTGAAAGGATAGCACTAGTCATTATATATCTGCCACACTACAACATTGACAGTGCAGCTCTAAGTCAAACACATCTATCAGAAGGACAAATGAATGCAGGCAAGGCAGCTGGATAGGATGGAATCTAAGCTGAGCTGTAAAAAGCCTTGAGTGGTGCGGTACTTCAGGCATTCCATTCAGTCTTGACCAGTATTTAGGACAAGGAAGACATGCCCTCAGAACTCCGAGACACCTCTATCATTGCACTGTATGAAAAAAAAGGCACACAAGCAATCTTCAACTACAGCGGAATCTCGCTACTCTCCATTGGTGGAAAGATTCTCACAATGCTGAACAGACTTATCGTTTGTTTCTGAGGAAAATCTGCTTTAGTCACAATGCAGCTTCTGTCCTGACCACAGTACCATCAAAATGGTCGTCATGGTGTGGCAGATACAGGGGAAGTGCCTTGAGCAGAACCTTCCACTTCTACAATGTCTTCATAGCCCTGACAAAGGCATTTGACATGGTGAACAGGGAAGCCTTGTGGATCAATTTCCATAAATGTGGTTGTCCAGAGAAATTCATGAAACTGACTTGGCCTTTTCATAACAATATAACGGGAAGTCCTGTCTGGTGGAGAGCCTTCCAATTGTTTCAGCATCCCCTATGGTGTGAAACAAGGCTGTGTCCTTGTGCCAGTCCTGTTCAACCTTCACCCAAGTGCTTCGACAGGCTGTGAGAGACCTGGACTTGGTAGTGTACTTCAAGTGTACTTCAAGTACCGCCTAGACGGCTATTTGACCTTCACCATCTGGCTGCCAAAACAAAAACACCAACGGGACTAATCACCAACGGTCAGTTTGCAGATAACTGCACTTTCATGGCCCACCAAGGGACAAGTTCTCCACAGCATCAAGTTGTTTGGTTATCCATCATCCTGAACAAGACAGAACTCCTATTCCAACTGGCACCAAGGGAATACAGCCAAAAAACCATGCATCATCATTGACAGAAACTCGTCAATCTCATCACTTTCAGGTACCTGGTGGCACTATTTCCAGTGATGGGTCCTTGGACCATGGGATCAATGATAGGATCCAAAAGGCAAACCAGGCACTTAGAAAACTGAACTCTGAAGTCCCTCAACACAGTGGTGTTAGCCTTGCCACCAAGCTCAATGTGTACAGTGTGCTCACTCCTGTATGGCTACAAAACATGGACATTATAACAGAAACACATCAAACAATTAGAGCAATTCCATCAATGCTCCCACCAGTTAACCATGACAATTCTCTGGCAGGAGGCAACAACCAACCAAGAAGTTCTCAACAGGCCAACCTCACCAGCACTGAAGTCACAATCCTCAAAAAACGGCTGAGATGAACTGGACAAGTTATTTGCATGAACTCACAATGAATCAAACCTAGACAGGTGTTTGGCAGTGAACTGGCTTCTGGGTTCAGGAAACAGGGTTGCTTGAAGAAAAGGTTCAAGGACCAACTAAAGGCCAACCTGAAGTTGATGAACGTCGCGGCCTTGCATCCATACCACATTGTTGACACAGTGCAACTGCTGCCCCCCACTACTGACATTCCATGCCCTCACAGCAACAGACTCTATACTTCAGCCGATGGGGTCTAGAGCCTCATGAGATTGCCTCTATAGATAGATGATTTCTCAAAGACAATGTCACCTTCAGTTGCCGAGAGACTACCAACACTGTTGTGTTCTATTGTGAATCGTTGTGCATTGTGTACTGTTGTGTTCTATTGTGCAGTGTTGTGTATTGATTTCTAACATCATTGTTGTCTACTGTTGGTCAATGTTTTGTTCTGTTGTGTTAATGTGTTGTGTACTTTTGTGTTTTTGTTTACTATTGTGTGTTGAGTGCTACTGTGAATTGTTGCGTGTTGTGAACTGTTGTGTCTGAGATGTGTACTATTGAGTATTGTTTTGTGTTTTGCATTGTTGTGCATTGTTGTTTGTTGGTGTGTTTTTGTATGTTGTGTATTGTGTACTATTGTTCTGAGTAGTGTTGTGCGTGTTATATTGTTGTGTGCTCGTACCTGTTATTGTGTATTACTGTGTACCATTGTGTGTTGTTGCGTATTGTTATGCACTGTTGTGTCCTGTTCTGTGTTGCTGTGTACTGTTGTGTATTGTGTGTTGCTGTATGTTGTTGATTATGTTTTCTTTCTTTAGACACAGAGTTGCTGCACACTGGTGTGCATGATGGGTCAGTGGAAGATGACGTGTGTATTTTTTGTTTTATAATATAAATACTTTAAGTTGTTTACATCAGAGCAATGCTGTATGGTCTATTGGATGTGGTTTTAGCTTTCAGTTACCCTGCCTGAAGAAACCACAACTCCAGAGGAGAAGATGGTGAGTTTAGTTATTGAAAAACTCAAAACACCAGAAGTGGAAAACTATGGTGAGTGTGATGATCATTGAAGGACCTCACACCTGTTATAAAGACTAAGAACACCACACTTTGTCATGCAGGTAGGCAGGCAGTAATGACTTGTCTTTGGTGTGCTTGTGTAGGATATGTCCTTTCATGTCTACCATCAGTATCTGTGGAACACCTGAAGATTCATGAGCAAATAGAATTAATCAAAACCCAGAAGAATCCACCAGACTTCATAATCTACATAAAGGTCAACAACTCCTTTCTTTAGTCATAGTTGAAATGGATGTGTGATGACATTAAGCACCAAATAGAGCGATGCATAGATGTCTTGTGTGTCCGTTTGGTCTGGATGACCCCTGCTATTTGTGATGATGCAGATTGCCGACACGGACCTGATCAACCGCCTTGCCAGTCAGAAGCAACACCCTAAAGGTGAGCAGGGGGAGTGTGTGGCAAAACAGCCACCTAAGAGTGATGAGGAAGAGGAGGGTGATAAGGAAGATGAGGGTGAGCAGACAGTGGAAGAGGTAAAGAAGGTACAGCAACATGGATAAATGAAAAAAGAGATTGGAAGAGTATGTGGTATGCTGTATAATATCTGATTGTGGGGGGTACAGGATCTCAAGGTGAATCACTCAGTGACGTTAAACGAGAATTACCTAAAGGAGGCACAGCGTAGGATCCTCCTTTATAAAGACACCATGCTCAAACCTCTGGAGGTCAGAAATCTCTCTCTCTCACCATCTCTATTTTTCTTCTCATTCACCATCTTTCTTTCTTGCCACTCTCTGTGTCTCTCTTTTTCTCTCTCCCCTCTCTCTCTCTCTACTCTATCTCTTTCCATCTCTGTCTCTCACACACTATTAACTCTCTCCCTCTTTCTCTCTTACCATCTCTCTCTTTCTCCCTCGTTCTCAACTCACTATCTAGCTCCCTCTCTTTCTCACTCACCATCCCAACTTCTGTCTCATTCTCTCTCTCTCCCTTCTCTCATCCCCCCCCCTCTCTTATTAGAAAGTTATTGTGATGTAGTTTTATAATAAATAAATTTTATTTGGCTGTGAGATTTGAACGCAGAACCTTGTTATAGTGCGATGTCTATGTTAACCATTATACCTCTACTCCACTCTGAGAATTTTTTTGGGAGGAAATCCTGGTACCCGAGTGTGTTGTGTGTGTAGGACTTCATGGCAGCTCATGATCCGCAATATTTATTTGAGCTTGATGGAAACAAGGATATTGAGGAGATTTTTGGGGTGAGTGAGCGCCATCGTTCTATTGAACTGTAAGTTATTATTAATGGGTTGCATTAATTTTCTACTGTGTGCGCTGTGTGCGTCTAGTGTCTCCTAACTCGCCTCGATTTCTTGGCTGTGAGGAGAGCAGCCATACCTGTGCGCTTACTAAGCACAGAGGAGGAGGAGGAACTGCCAAAGGAGATGGACACGGTAGTACATACATCAAATGCATTTCTTACTGTTTACTCGACATCATGCACTGCTGCCTGCTTGTGTTTTACTTGCAGATTCCTTTTTTCTCTCATGCAGGAAGAGTTGTTGCACATTCTGTCCTCCAGTAATATTGTAGCACCAGGTTTCCTCTGGCAGAGGAGTCGCTGGGGCTGCACTTGTCCTGTAGCCCTCAAGGAAGGCAAAATTCTCCAAGGCAGACGTGAATTTTCTGTCGGGTCAGTGCACGAGGTTAAATATCTATAACGACTCCATGTTTTTTCATCTGAACGTGTGGAATATGTATTTCTAATTGCCATTAATGTTTTCATTATGATTGCCTTTTCCATCAGCTTTCTGAATAAAATCTTCATCCTGTCCTCTCAAGAGGCTCTACAGAAGTTCATGGTAAAACCAAGGTGGTACCTGCGTCCACCCATGCCACGGGCACCCTGCAAAGTGTGTGTGATTGGGCCAGAACAATCAGGAAAGAGCACCCTGAGTGTACTTCTGGCTGAAAATTATGGTGCAGTTGTAATTGATGTGAAAAAGTTGATGGAGGTGGTCTTGGACAAAATTAGGCAGGATCGGCTGAAGCAAGAACATCAGGATGCAACAAGGTCAGCCCTGGAAAAGGACAAAGTCCAAATGCAGGAGGAGGAGTGTGGTGAGTGCTGACCAAAAGATTCAATTTAAACAATCCTGTACAGTGAGGGAAGGTGCTGCTGCTGCTGCTGCTGCTGCTGCTACTACTACTACTACTACTACTACTACTACTAGGTCGCCCTAGAGCGGGCAACCACCAGGGGATAATTCCATAATGGTTGTCTAACAAAGCTAATATAATTCACATGGGACGCCACACCACAAGTGAATACTGTGGGCCAAAGTACTGGAAAAGATCCTTCCTTTGCCCCATTTTATGACACAAGCAGCATCAGTAGCTTCTTCCTCTAATAAGAGACTCGGGTAGGAAGCGCTACCCGGAGGGTACTCACCTTGTCTGTCATACATATACACCGTGACCCTAGTAACGAGGGCTAAGGGTGTACTGTCACTTGTCCAAGGTGAGCACCCAGACTAGTGGAGGGAAGGAGGCATCTTACCCCTCCATTCTAGACCGGCTCCAAGCTGGGTCTAGCCACTGCCCAGGGAAAGTGCGCCATAAGATAAACATTGACTTCATTTAACTTAAAACAATTGAACACTTACGGCTTTAGTGCACAGTGGAGGGAAAATAACTTAGCATTGCAAAACAAAAATCTGGATTTTTTTTTTTTTTTCCATTTTGTTTTAATCTACTAAGCAAAAGACTTGTGATTTAATGCTCCACTTACAAAGCCAACATGCTTCGTGCTTGCAGCTAGTTGTGCTCTGCGTCATTAGAATTGCTATGAAGGGAGCGAGTTATTCACATATTGATGAGATGTCAACCCAGTTAAATGGGCCATTGCTTTATTAGTTAAAAGACTCATGAGCCAGGTGAAAATGTGCATTTTTGTTGAATTAATGAATTAATTTAAATATTGTGACGCTCCCAACTTGACCTGTGCTCCTATATACCTTTCAGTGATAATGGTGCTTCAGGAGTACACTTCTTGTCAAGTGGTGCACTGTTTGGAACATAACCTGAGTGCATTCCTGTGATACATAATTGTAGAATTTTGTGAGATTCTTTTTTCCATGTTTATTGCTTTAATGCTATTTGAAAGAAAAAACTTGGAGACGAATAAGCTCATTTAAATAAACTAAAGATTTGCACTCACTTTATTGTATCAACATGTGAAGTGCACGTGGTAGCTGCTGTGTATCTCAGAGAGGGTGGCGGAGACAGAGGGAGAGGAAGAGAAGTAGAGAGAGAAAACGGAAGAAAGAGGAAGGAAAGACAGAGGCGGAGGTAAACAGATGGGGGGGAGAGAGAGAGCAATAGAGAGAGAGAGCGATAGAGAGAGAGAGAGATAGGGAGAGGGGGAGAGTGGAAAGGGGGAGAGAAATAGATAGAGGAGGAGAGAAGGGGAGGGGGCAGAGAGACAGGGGAGAAACAGATAGGGGGAAGAGAGAGCAATAGACAGAGGGGGAGGGAGAGAGATAGAGATAGATAGGGAGAAAGTGATATAGATGGGGGAAAGAGGGAGAGGGTGAGAGAGAGAGAGAGAGAGAGAGAGAGAGAGAGAGAGAGAGAGAGAAAGACAGAGGGAGAGAGTGAGAGATTTTGTTTTTTAAAAAACGACTTTAACACAAAAAGAAACACCTGCTTGTAAAGCATGAACAGAATAATAAGTACATTAAAGAAATATTAGAGCAGAAACCAACACACCCACAAACACACACAAAATAACCCCGCCCACACCAAAGAAATATAAAAGAGCCCTAAAAGATCTGATGGCAAACAGCAGCGCGGAGAGAGATTTTTTTTCTGCCGCCGGGGTTTGTAATCCAGGAACGGAAATCACAGCCGAAGTAAGAGACGTTGGATGAGATTTGTTTATACACAGCAATCTCCGAGTTAAATAACTGTCCTCACAGTGACAAAATAAAAGCCTGGGTGTGGTTCAGTCTCCACTCTGAGAATGGGTCTGTCAGTGCAGCATTAAGCATTAATATTATTTAAAAAAATGTTGAGCAGACTCCTTCTTAAAATAAGTCTTCATATACTTTTCTGTGTTGTTGTCATTTTTGTAAATTAAAACTATGACAAAACAACATTAATATAACGAATAAAGAAAAGAAGATCCCACCAAGGGATGGTGAGGTGGACTACCCAACCCGTTAACACATCTGGCTGGTCCCTGTCCCTCGCTTCGTGGGATAGATATTCTTTTTCTTGATAAAAATACAAGAAGGACTCCAACACATTCATTCATTTTCTGAACCGCTTAATCCTAATTAGGGTCGCGGGGAGGCTGGGGATTGTTTTTTTTATCGAAATGTTTTTGTTGCAAGCAGAATTGTAATTTAATTGTCTTTGCAGCCATTTAAATCAATGCAATACAGTGTTGTTTATATTAACATGAAGGAAAAGGGGGAAAAACATTATATACAGTGTTATTTGATTTTAAATGTCAAAAAAGGATTTGTGGCTCCCAGTGTTTTCTTTAATGTGGAAAACGGGTCCAAATGGCTCTTTCAATGGCAAAGGTTGCTGAGCCCTGATCTGGACTGTTGAGCCTCAGTACTGAAAATCCTCCACCTTCTTTATCTCTGCTCCCGGTAACCTCACCGTTCCTCTTGGGTCCTTGTTGTTCACACACATGTATTCTGTCTTACTGAGGCCTAGCCTTCATTCCTCTCCTTTCCAGGGAATACTTCCATCTCTCTAGATTTTCCTCCACTTGTTCTCTGCTCTCACTACAGATCACAATGTCATCTGCAAACATCGTAATTCATGGAGATTCTTGTCTAATCTCGTCTGTTAGCCGGTCCTTCACCATAGCAAACAATAAGGGGCTCAGAGCTGATACTTGATAAGATGAGATCAGATACAGCTTTATTAATCTCACAATAGAGAAAGTCACTGTTACAGGCTCTCGAAGTACCATCAGTAGGGGGTGCAATATAGCTCAGAAAGGTGTAACATCATTGAGTCATAATATTAGAACAGACAAATAAATAAATAAATAAATAAATATATATATATATATATATATATATATATATATATATATATATATATATATATATATATATATATATATATATATATATAAAATTTAAATAAAAACTTCGTAGACTGGCTATATACAAATGTACACGTATCTTGAGGGCAGAGTAGATGGGTCGATATGGTTCACAGTTACAGTGGGGTAGATGTGGTTGATTAAAGTGCACAGGGTTTTTATTGCACATAACCGGTATTTTCACAGACAGTTACAAAGTGGCGTTGTACAGTCTGACAGCGGTGGGAATGAACGACCTGCGGTAGCGCTCCTTCCTGCACTGAGGATGTCTCAGTCGTCCACTGAAGGAGCTACTCAGCTCCTCTACAGTCTGATGCAGTGGGTGAGAGCTGTTGTCCATGATGGATGTGAGCTTGGCTACCATCCTCCTCTCACCCACCTCCTCCACAGAGTCCAGTGGCCAGCCCAGGACAGAGCTGGACCTCCTGACCAGCTTGGTCAGTCTCTTTCTGTCCCACTCTGTGCTGCCCGGGGCCCAGCAGACGGCAGTGTAGAGGATTGCAGAGGCTACCACAGAGTCATAAAATGTCCTGAGCAGAAGTCTGCATACTCTGAAGGACTTAAGTCTCCTCAGAAGGTGGAGACGACTCTGGCCCTTCTTGAACAGGGCGTTAGTATTGTGGGACCAGTCCAGTTTATTGTTGAGGTGAACACCCAGGTACTTGAAACTGTCCACTGTTTCAATGTCCTGTCCCTGGATGTTCACCAGTGAGTGTGTTGGTGTCCTTCTCCTGAATTCGACCACCATCTCCTTCGTCTTCTTAGTGTTCAAGCACAGGTGGTTGCGCTCACACCAGTCCACAAAGTCGACGATGACTGACCAGTACTCCAGCTCGTTCCCCTCTGACACACGGCCCATGATGGCAGAGTCGTCCGAGAACTTCTGGAGGTGGCAGCTGTCCGTGTTGTAGGTGAGGTCCGAGGTGTAGATGGTGAAGAGGAAAGGTGAGAGGACGGTGCCCTGGGGTGCCCCGTGCTACAGACCTTTGACTCACAGCTGTGCCGCTGCACGTACTGTGGACGGTCAGTGAGGTAGTTGATGATCCAGGCTGCAAGATGTCTGTCCACTCCCACGTCCTCCAGCTTCCCCTGCAGAAGTGCCGGGTGGTGTTGAAGGTGCTGGAGAAGTCAAAGAACATGACCCTCACAGCGCTGCCGGCGATCTCCAGGTAGGTGAGCGCCCGCTGCAGCAGGTAGATGACGGCGTCTTCTGCCCTGATGTTGGGCCTGTCGGCAAACTGCAGCGGGTCCAGGGTGGGGCTCACCACAGAGCGGAGGGGGTCAAGGAGGAGCCTCTCCATGGTCTTCATGAGGTGGGAGGTCAGTGCGACAGGTCTGTAGTGGGCCAGTTCCTTGACTTGCGCTGTTTTAGGAACCGGGACCACACAGAAGGTCTTCCACAGGACAGGGACCTTCTCCAGGCTGAGGCTCAGGTTGTAGAGGTGGCAGAGGACCTCACAGAGCTGGTCCGCACAGGTCCTCAGCAGCCTGGGACTGATGCCATCTGGTCCTGCAGATTTCCTCTGATTCAGTTGCCTCAATGTCTGCCCACCTGGTCCAACGTGAGGGAGAGGGGGGACTGGGGTGGGCTGCAGAGGAAGGGGGATGTGTCTGTGGGGCTGCTGCAGTCAGGTGAAGTTGGCCTGGGGAGGGGGAGGTGTCCACTGGGCTGGAGACATGTGAAGAGGGGGAGCGGGGAGAATCAAACCTGTTGAAGTAACAGTTTAATTTGTCCGCCCAGCCTGGTCACCATCAGCTGGCCCTCTGACACTCTGCCCAAATCCAGACATAGTCTTTAGTCCTCTCCAGATGTCCCGCACTTTGTTCTGGGCCAGCTTCTCCTCCATCTTCTTCTCATAATCCTTCTTGGCCCTCCTGAACCTCCACTGGAGCTCACGTTGAACCTTCTTCTGCTCCTCTCTATCCCCCGAAATGAAAGCCCTCTTCTTCTGGTTCAGGAGGACTTTAAGCTCAGGGGTGACCCACGGGTGGTTGTTGGAGAAGCATCCTCCCTCCGTGTTGGCACAGTGCTGTCCACGCAGAAGTTCATGTCATCAGTGATACAGTGTGTGAGGCCGTCGATGTCATCACCAAAGAGCGTGCTCCAGTCTGCGGTCTGGAAACAGTCCCTAAGTCTCTCATGAGGCTCCTTGGTTCACACTTTCACAGACCTCTTCTGCTCAGGTTCCTTTCGCACCCTGGGTGTGTATTGGGGGAGCAGGTAGACAAGGTTGTGATCTGAGCATCCCAGTGGGGGAAGGGGGTGGAGCTGAAAGCATCCTTCACATTAGCATACAGCAAGTCCAGCATTTTATTGTCTCATGGTACACTGCACATACTGCGTGAAAGTCAGGAGAGAGGCAAAGAGAGAGGCATGGTTAAAGTTCCCGCTGATCAGAATCATGGCACAGGGGTGACGAGTCTGCGTCTGACTGACAGCGCTGTGGAGATGATCACACCCGGCCGCTGCATCAGCTGAGGGCAGAATGTACACACAAAACACAATCACGTGTGAAAACTCCCTCTGGAGATAATACGGCCGTGCGCTCACCGCGAGCAGTTCCAGGTCCCGTGTGCACAGCTGTTCCTTCACATGCACGTTGGCCAGGTGGCACCACCGTTCATTCACATAGAGCGCCAAGCCCCCTCCTTTCTTCTTTCTGCTCTCCGTCGCACTCCGGTCTGCGCGTGCGAGTGTAAATCCGTTCAAAGAAACCAGAGTCTGGTGTGTGCTCATTCAGCCACGTCTCCAAAAAACACGAGGCTACTCCCTCTGCTGCCAGGTCAGCGCCACCAGCTTCTCGGTCTTGTTGACGATAGCGTGGACATTTCCCATGATAACAGAGGGAATATACTAGTCCTTAAGCTCATCCACAGTCTTGGGTCTGGTGTCTCAACTTTCTCTTCACAATGTCCCACAGATTCTCCATGGGGTTCAGGTCAGGAGAGCTGGCAAGCCAATTGAGCACAGTACTACCATGGTCAGTAAACCATTTACCAGTGGTTTTGGCACTGTGAGCAGGTGCCAGGTCATGCTGAAAAATGAAATCTTCATCTTCATAAAGCTTTTCAGCAGATGGAAGCATGAAGTGCTCCAAAATAATAATAATAATAATAATAATACATTTTATTTATATGGCGCCTTTCTCAGCACTCAAGGTCGCCTCACATCATATATCTTACATCATTACATCATACATCTTATAACTAGCTTCCATCTGTAGTCCCTAATTTAGAATGGCCAATTAACCTACAGTGCATGTCTTTGAATTGTGGGAGGAAACCGGAGCACCCGGAGGAAACCCACACAAGCACGGGGAGAACATGCAAACTCCACACAGAAACGCCCAGGTCGGGAATCGAACCCGGGCCTTCTTGCTGTGAGGCGGACGTGCTAACCACTACGCCACCGTGCCTCCAATCTCCTGATAGCTAGCTGCATTGACCCTGCCCTTGATAAAACACAGTGGACCAACACCAGCAGCTGACATGGCACCCCAGACCATCACTGACTGTGGGTACTTGACACTGGACTTCAGGCATTTTGGCATTTCCTTCTCCCCAGTCTTCCTCCAGACTCTGGCACCTTGATTTCCAAATGGCATGCGAAATTTGCTTTCATCCGGAAAAAGTACTTTGGACAACTGAGCAACAGTCCAGTGCTGCTTCTCTGTAGCCCAGGTCAGGCGCTTCTGCCGCTATTTCTGGTTCAAAAGTGGCTTGACCTGGGGAATGCAGCACCTGTAGCCCATTTCCTGCACACGCCTGTGCACGGTGGCTCTGCATGTTTCTACTCCAGACTCAGTCCACTGCTTCCACAGGTCCCCCAAGGTCTGGAATGTGCCCTTCTTTCACTTTTTCCTTCCCACAGACGTTCCACTGAGGTGCCTTGGTGCAGCACTCTGGGAACAGCCTATTCACTCAGAGATTTCTTTCTGTGTCTTACCCTCTTGCTTGAGGGTGTCAATGATGGCCTTCTGGACAGCAGTCAGGTCGGCAGTCTTACCCATGATTGCGGTTTTGAGTAATGAACCAGGCTGGGAGTTTTTAAAAGCCTCAGGAATCTTTTGCAGGTGTTTAGAGTGAATTGGTTGATTCAGATGATTAGGTTAATAGCTCGTTTAGAGTACCTTTTCATGATATGCTAATTTTTTGAGATAGGAATTTTGGATTTTCATGAGCTGTATGCCAAAGTCATCAGTATTAAAACAATAAAAGACCTGAAATATTTCAGTTGGTGTGCAATGAATCTAAAATTTATGAAAGTTGACTTTTTATCAGTACATTACAGAAAATAATGAACTTTATCACAATATGCTAATTTTTTGAGAAGGACTAGTATGTCTTCCGCGTCTTTCGTCCCCCTCTGCAGCCTCTCCTTTTCCTCCATATGTTCATGGGAACACCAGGCTTTTCCGCATGAAGAAAAGAGGGGCCACGCAGGCCGAGGAGGGTCTCACATGTGTAAAACCTGCGTTATTCAGAGCTGTCGGTGTATGCGTTTCCTGAAAGTAAAAGTGCAAAGCAAAACAAAAGCACTGTAAAAGTAGGCTTCCCAAATGCAGGATTAAAAAAAGAAGAAAAAAACTTTGAAAAAAGATCAAGAAACATGCCTATATACGATAGCAAAGAGGATGCAGTCCCACCTCCACCTTGAACTCTTCTGTCATGCAGACAGCACACCTCACCACTGTCTTACATCTCTTTTACATGTCCTGTACCACTCTAACATACCTCTCTGCCACTCCAGACTTCCTCATGCAATACCACAGTTCCTCTCTCGGGTACCTTGTCATTTGCTTTCTCCAGATCCACAAAGACACAATGCAGTTCCCTCTGAACTTCTCTGTACTTCTCTATTAACATCCTCAAAGCAAACACTGCATCTGTGGTGCTCTTTCTTGGCATGAAACCAAACTGTTGTTCACAAATGCTGACCTCTGCCCTTAGTCTAGCTTCCACTATTCTTTCCCATAACTTCATCGTATGGCTCATCAACTTTATCCCTCTATAGTTGCCACAACTCTGCACGTGTACGTTCTTCTCCTACCTGTCTCCTTGATCACATTAGCTGTAGGTGTCCAGTCATCTGGAAGCACTTCCTGACCACCTAAAGCCTGTTTCAACTCCTCCTTGAAGACAACACGACTCTCTTCCCTTTTCAGTTTCCACCACTTTGTCTTCTGCTCTGCCTTTGCCTTCTTCACAGTCCTCACCATCAGCATCATCCTGCACACCACCATCCTATGCTGTCTGGCAACACTCACCCACTGTTACTTTGCAGTTACCGACTTCCTTCAAATTACATCATCTACACAAGATGTAGTCTACCTCTGTGCTCCTACTTCGTTTTTATGTCACCATATGCTCCTGTCTCTTCTGGAAGAAAGTATTCACCACAGCCATTTCCATCCTTTTTGAAAAATGTATCAACATCTGTCCTGTTGTTTTCCTGTCCTGGATAAAAAACCTGCTCATCACTTCCTCATCCCCTCTGTTGCCTGCATCAACATGTCCATTGAAGTCTGCACCAACGGCCACTCTTTCACCTCTGGGGTACTCTGCATCACTTTATCGAACTCACTCCAGAATCTCTCTTCTAGCTCACATCCTGTTTGTGGGGAATAAGTACTAACAACACTGAACATCACACCTTTAGTTTCTAACTTGAGACTCATCACTGTCTGACACTTTTCACTTCTAGAACATTCCTGACAAACCCCTCCTTCAAGTTGACTCCTCCATTTCTCTTCCCATCCACACCATGATAAAATGGCTTAAACCCTGCTCCTAAGCTTCTAGCCATGCTACCTTTCCACCTGGTCTCCTGAACACACAGTATGTCCACCTTCCTCCTCTGCATCATGTCAGTCAGCTCGCTACCTTTTCCTGTCACAGTTCCAACATTCAAAGTCCCTACTCTCAGTCCTCGACTCATGCCTTTCCTCTTCTCTCTCTGCCTACGGACACGCCTCCCATCTCTCCTTCTTCGAGCAACAGTAGTCCAGTTTCCACCAGCACCCTGTTGGTTAACAGCACTGATGGCGGTTGTTGTTAACCCGAGCCTCGACCAATCCGGTTTGGAAGTCACATTGATGATCCACATCGTAGATTTAGCACAGGTTTTAAACACCTCCTCTCCCCCATGGTTGCATTCTTTTCCTGATAATGGATTGAACGGATTAAATGGATTGAATGGTAATTTTTTCATTGAACCTAGCAGAAAATTGAACAGCTGGCACTTGGCATTCTGTTTATGGTGGGACCTGAAACCCAGAATTAACTTGAGTTCAGTAAACACCACAACATCCATACAGAACCATCTCTTTAACCACATAAACAGAACCTGCAGCCCGCCGCAGTCCAGGAAGCAGTGGAACACCATCGCTCTGAGGGAATATATCCGAAACCTTTCATCAACACCTGGATTTAAAATAGACACAAAACCATTCACAGCAACAGCTCCATGTAAAACCCTCCACTGTAAGGCTCCACCCTTTTTTGTTAACAGTGGTTTGTACAGTACTCTTCATGAAGGGTCCACTTCTGGTTTTAAATCCAGGTGGACCCTCCATGGTGTGTCAGTCTGACATTTAAGTTTCTCGATATTTAACACTCACCATCAGTTTATGCATTATTTTACTCAAAATGTTACACAGATGTGCAGGTCCTGACACATTATGTTCTAAAAACCAACCAGAACCGTCTTTAAAATCCGGAGTGAGGCTCTGCACAGGAAATGGGTCTGTGTCTCCGAGGGATAGAACACTGTTGGTTCAGGAAATGATGGTGGCGTGTTCATCTAGGCAGAGCTGGTCCTTTAAGACCACAAGTATGTTTCCAAGAAGTCTCACCAAAGAGACCCTGGGAGCAGCAGAGAGAGCAGCACGTCCTTCAGGTGTGGAGCACACAGGTCAAACACGTGACCCAGTGTGGTGATGTGTGCCACTATAGACTTCTCTGCGACAGACGAACCAGCAGTCTGTTGCAAATTAAAACCAGTTCCACAGACAATGGGTTTTTTTAGAATCCAAAACGGTGAGATATGTGTCTTTGATCTTTTCTTTCTAAATACTCCCCAGATTTTAAAAAAGTCTCTGGTAAAACTCTGGAAAGACTTTCAGGTCGTGTTTGTTTTAGTCCATTAAAAACAGAGTCCTGCAAGCTGTGGGCCTCCACACCAAGTCTTTTGGTCCAGTCCACAGTCTCTGGATGAACTGGAGCCTTGATGTTGCTCCCCTGCTAGCCATATGTATAAAACCATGTCCTCCTTCCGCTTTGGTGAGGAAGAGGACATTCTGTGGGACCCAATGCAGCTGGGCTTTTGCGAGTAGGGTCATGGGGGGGGGGGGGGCTATGCAGGAAAGACGGTGCCACAACATGGAAGCAATCAGATTATTGATAAATAAAACATGACCTTTAAAAGACATTTTCCCAATTCTTATTTACACTGTTCTGTCTGACAAGGTAAACTCCCAGGTACTTGATCCCACCCATTTCCAGGTGAGACCACCAGGCAGAAAGACACCCTTCGGATTGTCTCCCACCCACAGAGCTTCACGTTTTCCCCAGTTTACCTTGGCTGATGAGATTTCACTAAAATCTTGAACATCATCATCATCATCATCTTCCGCTTAGTCCAGAGTTGGGTCGAGGGAGCAGCAACCTAAGCAAAGAGGTCCAGACGTCCCTCTCCCGAGCCACTTCCTCCAACTCTCCCGGGGGGACACCGAGGCGGTCCCAGACAAGCCGAGAGACATAGTCCCTCCAGCGTGTTCTAGGTCGACCCCGGCGTCTCTTCCCGGTTGGACATGCCTGAAACACCACACCAAGGAGGTGTCCGGGGGGCATTCTGACCAGATGCTCGAGCCACCTCAACTGGCCCCTCTCAATGCGGAGGAGCAGCAGATCTACTCCGAGCTCTCCCCGGATGGTGGGGCTTCTCACCTTATATCTAAGGGAGAACCCCGCCACTTGGCGAATGAAGCTCATTTCAGCCGCTTGTATCCATGATCTTGTTCTTTCGGTCATTACCCAAAGCTCGTGACCATAGGTGAGGGTTGGAAAGTAGATCGACTGATAAATTGAGAGCTTCGCCTTCAGCTCCTTCTTCACCACGATGGACTGGTACAGGCACCGCTTAACAGCAGAGGCTGCAGCGATCCGTCTGTCAATCTCTCACTCCATCCTTCCCTCACTCATAAACAAGACCCCAAGATACTTAAACTCCTCCACTTGGGGCAGGACCTCATTCCCAACCCGGAGGGTGCATTCCACCATTGTCTGACTGAGAACCATGGCCTCAGACTTGGGAGTACTGATCTTCATCCCGGCTGCTTCGCACTCGGCTGCAAATCGCTCCAATGAGAGCTGGAGGTCCTGATTTGATGAAGCCAAAAGGACAACATCATCCGAAAAAAGCAGAGATGCGATCCGAATGCCACCAAACCAGAACCCCTCATCACCTCGACTGCGCCTTGAAATTCTGTCCATAAAAATTATGAAAAGAATCGGTGACAAAGGACAGCCTTGGTGGACTCCAACTCCCACTGGAAACGAATTCGACCTGTTGTTGCCAATACGGACCAAACTCTGGCTCCGGTGATACAGCGACCGAATAGCTTTTAGCAACGAGTCCGGAACGCCGTACTCTTGGAGCACGCCCCACAAGATCGTTCGAGGGACACGGTCGAAAGCCTTCTCCAAATCCACAAAGCACATGTGGACAGATTGGGCAAACTCCCATGCCCACTTCAGAATCCTGTGGAGTGTATAGAGTTGGTTTTTCAAGATTGCTACGGCCAGGACGAAAACCACATTGTTCCTCCTGAATCCGAGGTTCGACTATCGGTCGGATCCTCCTCTCTAGTACCCCTGCATAGACTTTTCCAGGTAGGCTGAGGAGTGTAATTCCCCGATAATTGGAACACACCCTCCGGTCCCCCATCAAAAAATTGGGACCACCACCCCAGTTTGCCAATCCAGAGGTACAGCCCCTGATGACCACGCGATGTTGCAGAGACATGTCAACCAAGACAGTCCTACAACATCCAGAGCCCTGAGATATTCTGGGCGGATCTCGTCCAATCCCGGAGCTCGACCACTGAGGAGCTTTTTGACAACCTCAGTGACCTCCACTCCAGTGATGGGCGGACCCCCACCCGAACCCCAAGGGTCTTTCTCTTCCACGGAGGGCGTGTTGGTGGGATTGAGGAGGTCCTCGAAGTATTCCCTCCATCTCTCGATGACATCCCCAGTCAAGGTAAGCAGCTCCCCACCTCCACTGTAAACAGTGTTTGTGAAGACCTGCTTCACCCTCCTGAGGCGTCGGATGGTGGCCCAGAACCTTTTTGAAGCCAACCGATAATCACTCTCCAGGCCCTCACCGAACTCCTCCCACGCCCGAGATTTTGCATCTGCGACAACCTCGGCTGCAGCACGTTTGGCCTGCCGGTACCTGTTTGCTGCCTCGGGAGTCCCACAGGCTAATAAAACCCGATAGGCCTTCTTCTTCAGCTGGACGGCCCCCTTCACCACAGGTGTCCACCACCGGGTTCGGGGATTACTGCCACAACAAGCACCGATGACCTTATGGCCACAGCTATGGGCTGCCGTCTCAGCAATGGAGGCACGAAACATGGCCCATTCGGATTCCACGTCCCCCGCCTCCTCCAGGACGTGGTTGTAGCTCTGCTGGAGGGGGGAGTTAAAGGCCTCTCAGACAGGGGACTCCGCCAAACGTTCCCAGCAGACCCTGATTACACGCTTGGGCCTGCCAGGTCTGGAAGGCAACCTCCCCCACCACCGAAGCCAACTCACCACCAGGTAGTGATCGGTAGACAGCTCAACTCCTCTCTTCACCCGAGTGTCCAGAACCTATGGTCACAAGTCCGATGACATGACTACAAAGTCAATCATCGAATTGCGACCTGGGGTGTCCTGGTGCCAAGTGCACTTATGGGCACACTTATGTTCGAACATGGTGTTCGTGATAGACAAACTGAACTGTGACGAGCATAGAAGTCCAACAACGAAACACCATTCGGAAAATCTTTAATCTCAGAGGAAACAATGGAAGCAGTCTCCCTTGCCCCGACGCGGGTCACCAGGGTTCCCTCCTGGAGCCAGGCCCAGGGGAGGGGCTCGAAGGTGAGCGCCTGGTGGTCGGGCTTATACCCATGGAGCCTGGCCGGGCCTAGCCCGAAAAGGAGACATGGGTCTGCCCTCTCATGGCCCCACCACCCGTGGGAGGAGTTTTAGGGGTCGGGTGCAATGTGAGTTGGGTGGCAGCCAAAGGCATGGGCTCTGTCGGACCCATCCTCGGCTACTTACTCTAACCCTCGCGACATGGAATGTCACCTCTCTGGCAGGGAAGGAGCCTGATTTGGTGCGTGAGGTGGAGAGATACCGACTAGATATAGTCGGGCTCACCTCAACGCATAGCTTGGGCTCTGGAACCATCCATCTCGAGAGAGGCTGGACCTTATTCTATTCTGGAGTTGCTCATGGGGAGAGGCGGCGAGCCGGTGTGGGTATTCTTGTTGCCCCCTGTCTTGGTGCCCAAATGTTGGGGTTCTCCCCGGTTGACGAAAGGGTAGCTTCCCTCCGTCTTCGAGCAGGGGGACGGGTCCTGACTGTTATTTGTGCTTGTGCACCAAATGACAGTTCAGAGTACCCACCCTTTTTGGAGTCTTTGGGGGGGGTTTGGGGCACGCTCCCTCGGGAGACTCACTCGTTGTCTTGGGAGGCTTCAACGCCCATGTGGGCAGCGATAGTGTGACCTGGATCGGTAGGTACGGCCTCTCCAGTCTGAAAAATCTTTAACAGTGTCGTTTAAAAAATTAATATCTCCCTGGTTTTTAACAGCAATAATAAGATTGTCTGCGTATGCAGACAGTTTATAAACTGAATCACAATTCAGGACATTAAACCCAGAAAGACCTGAGTCAGTGTAAGAGAGGTTGTATTGCAATAGAGTACAGCAGGCAAAATTGGGGCAACCCTGCTTGATACCCCTCTGCACTTTAAAAGGAGCCCTCAAACCACTGTTGATTTTTAACACACTCTTAATGTCTTCATTCAAGGCCCGAATCCTAGCAATGAAACCTGAGCTGAGCCCAAACCTCTCCAGCATCCGCCAGAGGTCTAAGTGCTCAACCTGCTCGATTGCCTTTTCTTGATCCATAGAAATAAGTCCAAGTTTCACAAATGAACCGGAGGGCTCCAAAACATTCCAAATTAAAAATACATTGTCTGTTCTTAGTTCTGTATGGTATACAGTAGGTCTGGTCTACATGAATGACCTTCTCCATCACTTTCCTCAACCTGTTCACCAGGACTTTGGAAAGGAGTTTGTAGGCGGTACAGAGGAAGGACATCGGTCACCAGTTTTTTTTTTTAGATTTTGCAAGTCCCCTCTTTTTGGCAGGATGGTGAGAACCACTCTCCTGCAACTCAGGTGCAACCGGCCTTTCACCAGACTGTCCTTGAGAACATCCAGCAGGTCCTCACCGATGACTGCCCAGAAAGTTTTACAGAAGTCGGCTGGCAGGCTGTCTATACATGGGGCTTTCCACAGTTTGAGGCTCTGTAGAATTCCTAAGGAGAGATGTCCGACTCTGGCAGGCCAATGAGGAACGTATGCAGCGTTTTTGATTTCTCAGAATTGATATTCACATCAATACAATTCATCATAGAAACTTCCTGTGTGCCTGCGAATTTCTGCAGAGTCTGAGAGAAGCCATCCATTATCGGAGTGCAGGGAGTGTATCAGCTTACTCTGTCTGTTTTTTATTTCATGCTCAAAGAAAAAGTGAGAGGCAGCATCTGTCAGAACAACATTTTGGAACCAACTGTATCACAGCGCCTCTCGTTGAGACGCTCAACAACTCTGCTAACATTTTTGGGTTTTCAAAGGTTTCTGCCTTTGAGGCTTTTAACTATATTGTTACTGTTGTTTTCTGTTTCTGTGATTTTTCTTTCATTTGCTGGTCTTAACAAGTCATCAACAATTATATCTTCCTCATCACCAGCTTTCTCTAGCACTGACTCCTCCACCCTGGTTACTATCTGCCCCACACTTTCCTTCTGTGTCCCCATCTTCATCTGCTCACTATTTATACCTTTCACCCTCCACCTGTGTGCCTGTGCTTTGTACCTGTGTTCCCACCTTATTGTCTGTGACACCCTGCACACTGTCTGTCTGTGTAGCCGGGCTGTGAGAACTCGCTGGCTTCCCCTTTGGTATGGCAGACGTTTTTTCCAGCGATATAGTCATCATCTCTCCCAGCGGTACCGCCACCTGTTCTCCTGGTGCGACTGCCAGCTTCACTCCCCACTCTGCCGGAGAACGAAAGACAGCAGCTGGCCGCTTCGTTTCATCTATCTCCGGCACAAACAGATAAGAGGTCCCTCCATTCCACACCTGAAGCATTTGATATTCTCCGATATTACACGTACCATATAATTGAAGGTGTCCAGTTTAAATTTCAGTGCTAAATTTAGTTCTTCAGGACTTTTAAGGATCATCAACACTGATGCCTGAAGGAAATGATGTGCTTCAGGTGAGGAGACTTGCAGTTTAACGAGATCATTTTAATTGGAGATAAGCGCCGACTGTACCGGGACCACTCCCTCCCCCGAGTCTTGTTCCGTATGAATGGAGGAACGTTAGAGATGGTGACCCTCCTAGCAGGGCTGACCAGGAAGAGAATGGGGGTGAAAGTTTCCTGAACCACAACCCCGCTTTCTACAACCTGGCTCACTTTATTAACACAATCCAAGTACATCACCACCGCACTGTTCCTCCTCGATGCCCATTTCAACTTGACCAGTTCTCCCACAGCCAGAACACAGTCCTCCACCATGCAGCTCACTCTCACAACCATTTTAATGGCGTGCAGGCAGGTCAGCTTCTCCAGCCCGGAAACAACATATATTTTTCTGGTTTGATGAGCAAAAGTGCTCAACTCCACCTCTACCTCTACCTCCACCTCTACCTCCAACACACTACTACAGAAATTTAAGAAAAGTGTAAACAAATATAAGAAAAGAAATAAAACAGAAAAAGAAAACACAATGAATAAAAAGGAGAAAATAGCGCTCTCTCTTGCAAACAACCACGCTCTCACACATACTCCCAGCATGCACCAAGAGAGGGAGAGAGAGAGAGAGACAGAGAGAGAATTGTTGCAGAACTGCTCTCTGGTGTTAATGTGAAGTCAACACTGTGGTTATATTGATATCTAAAGGGGGTTCAGTGCGAATCAATCTGGTCTGAATCCATTAAAAGATTCATGTTGTATTCACGGTGCCACAGCTCTGTGTAAATAAATCAGAAATGTCTTTTTTTTCAGAAGCTGAATAAGTGATTGTTTTTCTCTCCATGTATGATGAACACTTGGTTGACGTTAACATCACTGTCAGTGAGGAGTTGGAGCCTGAAAAAAATGAAAAAAAAATTATGAAGTCAATGAAACACCTTCATTTACATCCAGACAAATTAATGTGCAGCTAATACTGTAAATTGTAAAAAGTGAATAAATGTATAATTACACTGTTTGAGCTCATTTTTGTAAATATGACACATGGTGGTTTCGGATCAGATGTACAGATAAACTGTCGGCTGAAATAGTACTTGATATGACAGGGATGTTGTTGTTGCTGCTGTAGGAACCAAGGTAACAGGCGAAGAAGGAGCCATGGAAGAAGCTGGAGAGATCCTGCAAGAGCAAAGAGAGGATGTGTACACAGAGCTCCTGGGAAAATGCCTCAGAGAGGTGCAGTCCCTCTGCCGGGGTTACTTAGTGTAGTGGAATCACATGCATTAGAGAGTGACGTGGTGTCTGTGACGTCCTCGTCTTGAATATTATTGTTATTATATAGCAATCAGTATAATTTAATACCTGGATATGATATCATTCTTTTCAGTCTTCTTGCTGTAGGATCACTTCCCCAACACTTGTGTAATCTGACTGTGTGACTGTTAGATTCAGGCAGAAGATGCAGATGCTCAGTGTAAAAGGGGCTGGGTGCTGGACAACTATCCCACCACCAAAGCTCAGTTGGCAGCCATTCAGGAACAGCATCCGGACCTCATGCCTGATGTGGTGTTCTGTCTCACAGACAGTGAAGAAGAAGGTGAGCTTCAGTTACATCTTCATGTTATTACACTGAAGTTCTTGCACTCTTGATGCCTTCAACTCTGAGATCAATCCTGAACGCAGAAATTTCATTTGCTTATTTAGCATTGACTTTTCTTTATGCGTACAATTTTAATATTTGGAACATTTGATCTGGATTTTTTTTCCTTCAAGCTATAAAACAATAAATCATCTGTTATTGACATTTTTTTGGAACATTAGGAGGAAATCGCAATTTCAAATCACACTACAAAACACTGTCTTGGTCAAAATGACTGATATATCATGTTCTAGAAATGTCATACAGCTCGCAACCCAGATGTACCAAATGCATTTATTTTTCACAGTTTAAAAAGTACACAGAACCGTGGCACACTTCTTAGCACGTCCAAGTCACAGCAAGAAGGTCCTTGGTTTGATTCTTGGGCTCAGGCATATCTGTATAGAGTTTGCATGTTCCCCCATGCATCCCTGAATTTCTTCTGGGTATTTCAGTTTTCTCCCAAAATTCACAAACCTGCACAGTAAGCTGATTGGCTGTTCCAAATCGCCCCGAAGTGTGAGTGTGTGTGTGTGTGTGTGTGTGTGTGTGTGTGTGTGCGTGCGTGTGTGTGTGTGTGTGTGTGTGTGTGTGTGTGTGTGTTTCTCCTCTAATGGCTTAGCGAGTTGTTTAAGGTGCACCCTGCCCTTTCCCAGAGTCAGCTGAGATAGGCTCCAGCCTCATCATGAATGATTCACCCAAGTGGTCCGAGGATTATGTGACTCAGAAAATAGTTGGCTGCATAAATCACAGGTTTTCCAAAACACGTACAGGTATTGTCACCATAACTGCATAGTTTGTAAAACTACTGTCACAAGTGTGCTGGAGAGGGAAGCACATGAACAGTCTACTGAACAGTTTACTGAAGTATAATATGGACACATAAAAGGAATGCGACAGAATCGTGAATTAAATCCGACGAACGGCAAACAACATCATAGTTCGAGTCAAACAGAGCATGAAATAACCAGAATACTGTATTAAGATATTGTATTAGGGTACCTCCGGGCATTTGCCTGTCAGGGAACGGCGCCCCTGCCCTAGAGGAGCCTCGGGGGGTGGGGTTTGCACCCTCGCTCTCTTAAAAACGCCAGCAAAACACACAACTAAATGCTGGAGTCTGCTCCAGGGGAGTAACCCCGACGCCTGCCTTAGGCGGTGGCGTCTTGGGGGGGGGCTCTGGGGACCCCCACTCCATGATAGGGGTGAAATCCTAGAGCAACCAGGTCGGGCGTGGTAGGGTGAGCGACGCAGGTGGTGCAAAGGTGTCGGACACCAGCTGCTTTCGGTCGCTCAGTTGAATCTGAGGTGGTCGGTCTGGGTCGGCGCATGGAATGTGACTTCCCTGTGGGACGACTCTCACCTGCCCCTGGTATCATGGGAGCTTAGTCTGATTAGATTCTTTTCAACTACACATTTCATTAGAGTTATTTTTTTTAAATCTATTTTATTTCTATTTTGAGCTGTGAAGGAAATGGCAGTGTTAGAAATGACTGCTGTACTGCTGTACATCCATGCTGTGCTCATCTCAGCCAACTCTGGGCCAGGGCAGTGTACACCCTGGACAGCTCGCCAGGCCATTGCGGGGCAGAAACATGCTGATGGCTTTGCAGCTCCTCTTGATGAAAGTCAGCAATGGTTCTTTTACATGAACCTCTCACCACAGACAGTGACAGAGATGGCCAGCCTTTCATAACCCAGTTAGTGCACTGGGGGGACAGTGACAACCGTTGAGAGTGGGGCTTGAACCTCCAACCTTGAGATCAGTGATCCAGCGCCCTTTACTACCAGGCCAACACTGCCCCGTGACTGCTGTGCACATATTTTCATTTTCTTGTGTTATTTTAGCGTGCTGCTGTCAGCTTTAGAGCTTATTTAGTATTAAATAAAAAGCAACATCTCAAATTGTTCTGCTTATTTTTATACTCATGTGACATACGAGCCACCCCGCCAAGGCCATATATTATTTTCTCCAGCCATGTGTTTCACCATGAATGCACTGTTACTATGGTTACTGGCCACCAAAACAATCTTGAACCAAAACAAATTCCAAACCAAATTCTTTTTTTCCAGCAGTGTAAATGAAAATGAGTTTGAATCCAATGAACAGTTTCTCTTTTTAAAATTTTCAAATGTGAATACAATAAAAAACAAAAACATTTAAAACAGCCATGATTATATTGTTTAATAACATTAATAGCGGGTATTATTATTTTATTTTTATAAATTCAATTTGGTAACAAGAAAGTCAGAAAAAATTAAACAATGTAGGAATGTGATTTTTGCTTTTCTTATGTCCAGAAGAAAGAAACTGAAAGTTCGGTTGAAATACACAGATTATAATTAAGCTATATGTAGTGTGTAAAGCCCTGTAGGTGGGATGGCCCACAGTGGGAGCATCATACAGCATGTACATCAATCAGTGGGTGACAGACACACAGAAGGTTCTAGAGTCCGGCCCTTTGAATGCCTTGTCTTAATACAGAAAAAGCTTAAGTGAGCTTTAAAGCATTAAAATGATCCAGGTGTTTTTTTGTTTGTTTGGTTTTTTTTATAGGAAGGACAGTTCTGAAAAGGATTTATGAAAAGAATAAACAGGAGGTGGATGCAGCTGT